>LPNX010646580.1:332584-350166 GCA_001517045.1 Pseudotsuga menziesii | reverse complement strand
ATGTTTTTCATGTTTCTTTGCTTAAGAGATATGTACATGATCCTAACCATGTGATAAATTGGGATGTGATTCAGGTGGAACCCGAGGGAGAGTTTCGAACGGAGCCAATGTGCGCATCCTCGATAGGAGGGTCACAATGCTCTAGAACTGGGCCATAGGTCAGGTAAAGGTGCAATGGGAGCACTACGGACCTGAAGAGGCTACGTGGGAGCTGGAGGACGCCATGCGATTGGCACATCCATTTTTGTTCAATTCTGCAGAACACTGAGGCGATACCAGTGTAGCATTTTGTTCAATTTTGTAAAGCACTGAGGACAGTGCTATTGAAGGGGGAGGGGAATGTAACACCCCAGTTTTGACCCCGTTGCATTAAATGTACATGATGTATATATTGTAATGAATCATGGTGTGGAGCTAAAGGCAAAAGCCCCACCATCGATTTGGTTGTGTTATGTTTCGGCGAACAGAATCGTTGCCAATGGTATATCGTGGTATACGACACATATTAGTTGGCATCATGTAAATATGTTTTTTAATTAAATAAACCCCAACCAGCTATGTCACTGCAACCATATTGAAAAGGGCATGATATTCCTAAGGATAGGGAGGGGGAATTGTTAAACCTTGAGCCCATAGGGGAAAAGCCATGTGTCACCACCCTTTTGATTTGCTCACCTTCCCTTGTCTCATCCAACTACCTCATTAAAAGTTCTGTTGTTAGTTGGGTCAGTTATTGCTGGGGAGTGGAGTGTGGCAGGACTGTCAGTCCTTGCCCACATACACACTCCACCAGCAGGTTGACCCTCACGATGACAGGAAACCACTACCCCATCACTCCAGGGGATCCTCCATTATTCCATTCTCCCCACGACGGCAGGGGACACTCTTCCACTCTCCCAAGCTTGTTCATCTCACGCAGAGACATTCTATTTCCTCACGCACCGTTTGGGCTTCTCCATCGTGGTTCTTCACGCAGGGAGCAAGGGGGTGCCGATTTGGACATTAGCATTCTGGGCTGAAGGCATGTATTTTTCCCTACGAATGTGGTTGGTGTGTAGGTTCTTTCTCAGACACGGGTTGAGGGTCTGTTTACTTCCTCCATTGCCGACTGTGTAAATTTTCCGTGACTTCACTATTGAGACGAGGAGCGGTTGTTTTCCTACGTTTGGTTGGCTGTGTTTGCTTTTACGTTTTGGACTGTTGTAGGCTGTTATGGAGTCGTTTTGGCCACGATAGGGCCAAGAACGACTCAGGAGTTGCTTTCCCCTGTCCAAGCTGTGAATAGCTTGTTTGGCTGCATGTATGCAGTGGTTGGTCTTCGGACTGTGTTGGAGTGGGAATGAGAGCTTGGTTTGCTTGACAAACCTGGTGTGTTTAGGAGCCACACAGACAGAGCTAGAAGGCTGGCTTTCTTCTCCACAACACCTGAATAGCACTGGAAGGGAGGTCAAGGCCTGAGGGACTGTGTAGCAGAGAAGGGACTAATTTCCTTGTGTTGGGTGTGTGTGGGTGTCCTATAAGTCAAGCTAGTTCTGGTGTAGGTGTCCTTAGCTCTTCAATGAGCTCACCGGCTTAGCATTTAGCCTTTCCCAGCTCCTTGATGGCCTGATAAATCCAACTGTGTTGGCTTGGCTGGTTTGTTGATGGCCTGATAAATCCAACTATGTTGGCTTGGTCTGTGTTTTGTGTATCATTGGCTATGTGTAAGCCTGCTTGTTCCTTATTCCTTGGGGAATCATGCCCAACTCGGGGGTGGCAGCGTTGTTGAGAGATTAAGGAGCACGCTGGCCTATGATTGGGTGGGACGTTGCAGCGACGTAGTTGGTTGCAGGATGAATCCTTTATAAGATAAGTATTCTTGACCATTTCGTCTCTGCATTTGTATTTATTGTTTAATGAATGATGATGAACATGTTGAATGCTTGAATGAATGTATGTTTGCTTCCGCTGTGTATATGAATGATTATGCATCCTAGCAGGTTTTATGTTTTAAGCATTTTTATTTCAGTTATATGTATGTACATGTTCATGGGGCTTTTAGCCCGGATGTTTAATGACACCGTAGTGTCCTCTTCGCCCGTCGGAGGGTCGGGGACGTTACACACATTCATCCAGGTATATACATGAATAAAAAACCCAGTTAAAATTGGACAAAGAATTCAAGAGATTCCTTAACACCAGATAAAGAGTGAATTTAACTGAAAGAAATGTCCCCACTGAGAAAATAATTATTGCTCTTAAAATTGATCAAAATTAGTGAAATCCATCTTAAAATGGTTCAGGAAAATAAATATCTAGCTTGAAAATAATTTCTAGAGATCCAATGAAACAATTTTTAAACCCAACAAGAAAGCATAATAGTCATTTAGCAGAGCACTTGCTGATCATTGTTTAGAAAGCATGGAAAAGAGCAGAAGCAACTGTTTTTCAAGGAAACCATAGTGTATGGTAGCTGGTAGAAGGAATAATGGAACTTTGCCCCTATCCATATCCTTAATTGACAAGGAAATGAAAAAGTCTACGATACATTAGTTCCAAATACATGCTATTCTTCAGCGGTGGGTATGTTGAAACATGTTTTTCTAAATTGTATGATGAACCATATATGTTATGTTTTTTCAAATTACAAATTGATAAAATTGGAGATAGCTACCCACAAACAGTTTACCGAAAGGATTGAATTAGGTGAGATGAAGAGCTTGAACATGTAGATGACCTAAAGAGGATTGTATGGAAAACAGAGGAACAATCAATAAGATTGAACATAATATAAGACTGACATACTAAAAGATTGATCCAACTCAAAAATTCATCCCATCATACCCACAAAAGATTAAGGCAATCACACCCACAAGAATTTTACTCAAAAAAATTAAGAAAACTTTCAAGGTCGAAACGAGATAAAATTATTCACCTCACAATAATTCTTGGTTCCAGAAAAACATCTATTAGAGAAAATAAAATTCATAACAGCAGCTGGCTTGAAGGTGGGAAGAAGGGTTTGAGCAAGAGAAACAGCCAATAAGCATGAATAAAGAAGTTAAGGTGCTGTCAAAGGAAAAGAATGCTGAGACTCCAAAAATTGTCCAAAGAAAAGGCAAAAGGCATCAACATACCCACAAGATAATTATAAAAGGATTTAACTCGCAAAATTTTATTAAAGTTCCCAACACTGAAACCAGATAAACCTATCACCACATAATCTTCTCAGAGCCAACAAAGCCATCCAGAAAAATAGAAAAGAAGACCATTAAAATCATGACAACAGTAGCATCATGGGAAAATGCAAACTTAAATAACGAAATCAACACCCCATGGACCGTTACTAAATTGAAAAAATTGGCATAAAATCGGAAACCAATAAAAGCATTAGGACTCTGGCAGCATGGCAGACAGGAAACTAAAATTAGAATAAGCTTGCAACAAGAAGGTAATAGGTTAAACAAGCAGCCATGAAGGATCATTCTTTACTGTTTAAAGACAAAGATGTGTAAAGAGCGCCGACCAAGCCTGAATCTATCTATGGTAAGATGAATAACAAAAAATAAACCATTTAGTTTCAAATCAAAAGCATATGCAAGAATGTTGTAAGGACATAAAAACAAGACAAACAAGGCATGATCAGAATACCCACCAGTTGAGCAATAGAGAATGCGATTATGAACAACAGCTCAGGACGCTCTACAAAACTGGACCTAGTAAGGCCCTTCTCCGAGAACAACCCAACCAATTGTGTGGTGGATTTCTAGTTTCTCACCCCGCTTGCATAAACTCATCTCAGCCTTGGAGAAATATCCGTATGACGCTGTGGTGATGTTCGAAATCTTATATTGCAGAAGGGATGCGGATCCTTCGATGATGGACATGGTTGATCTATAAATCATGACAAGGCACCCATTCATTGCTATTTCCAGAAGATGCCTCCTTAGGAATGAATCTTCTTTTCACCTTATGAATGAAGAATGTAGTGGATGCCACTTGGAAAAAGAGAAGGGACACATGATGTGACTCTTAATAAGAAACAATAATCTCATCAGAATTCAAGAAGGTCATCAAGATAAACGGATTCCGTAAACTCAAAAGAAAATCATGAACACAGTGTATCCACAAGACCAGGTGAGGAAAAACAGTCTCTATACATTAGAGAAACATAATGTATGTGTACCAATCATGAGAAAAAAATAAATCAGTTATAGAATGATTGTGCATTCTGTAAGGCCGAACACCCAAATATAAATTTATAGAAATACATACATTGCAGAAACAGAATGTATGTGGACCAACAGTGAGAAATCACCCAATGTAAAATTATAGAAATACATACAGAAATAATACCCGAAAAAACAAAGATCTCCACAGAGCATGCTTTTGGCCGCAACGTCGACTCTCTTGTACACTTCAGCTTATCACCTCCTTATGCTTCTCAGCTTGACGTATCCCCTCTTGACAACTCATGCAATGAGTTCAATTGTTCAACACCTGACTAGATATGCCCTTAACATCGTTACTTGATGCTTTCTTGATAGTCAAGTGCTTAATTGGTGAGGATGTTAAAGGCAGTTGATGATTCTCCAGATGCCTCTTCAATAAGCTCTGTTTTATTTTATAGTGCTTTTACACATCATTCAATTGTGATACTTGGGGGACAAAAGCGAGCTTTGAGCCCGCTTTTGGCCGGCTTTTGCGTAATTATCAAGGCTTTTCAACAAGTTATGTGTGGTGCAGCAATGACTGATAATAATCAGCTTGTTGCAGCATGTTGGTTAATACCGAGGTAGTAGGCATGTTGGATTTCAAGCTCATTGAGATCTAAGGGGCATGCTTGCTACTGCTGCATTAAATGGCCTAAAGCAAGCTGGATATTGTTGGCTGTGTAACAATAGCTTCTAGTTAAATTTTAAAATTATTGACAGCAATTATACGTAAATGTCCCCAAAAAAAGTACATAACTAAAGCTAGACTCAAACTCAATTTCTCTGAACCCATGGTTTTAGCTATGATGACATCATACTAAGGTGTGTTGTAGAGAGGCACTCCTTCATCCAAACCTAACGACATTGTGTTAAATGACAACTAAAATAATGTGTTTATGGGAAGTTCCTCATAATGGGTGTTTACGGGAAGTTTCTCACAAAGGGCACAACGGGCAATGGTTTACTCATGTAACTTCTTTCATGAAGTATATAGTGCATGGTTGGGATACGTAATGTAATGAGCCGTCTGAGAGACCGAGGCCCGTCATGTAATCTCTCCTTCTTCATTAATGAGCTTCAATACTTTGCCTACGTAAATGTTTCTCCTATAGAGTTTTACCACATTAAATGTTGGTGTTAAATGATGTTTATTCATGTAATTTGACCTTGTTTTTTCAACAAATGGTATCAGAGCCTTGGAAGCCTGCTTATGGTGAAGAAGATCGTGTGAGAGTCTGCAGAGAGTAACCAGACCATCAGATTGTTGGATGTGTCACTCTTTTTGCACACTGTGGAGAGAGCTGACCCGCGCGTGGAAGAGAGGCCGCCTGTTGCTTGGACAAAGAGACCCACGTTGGAGGAGACCATGTTGTTGCTTGGATGCTAGAGTTGATCGCGTGTAAGAGTTGTTTGGAGGATCTGCGAAGGAGGCCACTGAAGGTCGAATTGACTCCTTCTGTGAGTTGCCTCTGCATGGAGGATCTGACTGCTGTTGCAAGTTTCCTGCGTGTAGAAGCCAAGTGTTGTTGCTTGCCGGACAGAAAAGAGGTGCGTGTAGAAGCCAAGTGTTGCTGCCTAATGGACAGAAGAGAGGTACGCGTAGAATCCAAGTGACTGCGTGTAGGAGTCGTTTGTGGTGATTACATGTAGCCTGCGAGTAGAAATTGTGGTGAACACTCGCGTAGAGGAGGTCACACGAAGAAACTGTAGAGATTCTACGTGTGGACGTGAATCGATCCTTTGTTGTTGCTCATGGCAAAAAATACTCATCCTGCTGCACAACATTCAATGCGACTACAGCAGGCATGCTAACCCTTGGATTAAAATTGTTTAAGATCCAACCGTTATGATGCCTATTGCAGCATCATTGAATGCTCTGTAGCAAGCTAAGTATTGATCGCCTACTCATGGCTTTGGAGATCCTGCGTGTGGAAAAAGTGGCTCGTGGATCGAGTGGATTGAGACTTTGTTGCTTTGTTGTTGCTCTCGTGGATCAAGCTCTTTTGCAGTGAGTTCTTGTGACGCGTGGTCGAGCCTTTTGCAGTGATTCGCCATCCACTGTTGGATTGTGGTCTTTGGAACTACCTTTTGCTGCTGCTTGTAAGTCCTTGAGCCATCCATTCTGAATTTTTAACAAGAGTGGAAAATGGATAAATCGTGGTAAAAAGAGAAAACTTGTGTTATTTTGTTTGGAAGTGTATTTTTTTTTAAAGAAAATTTACAACATTGAAATATAAACTCTCAGCTATTTATTCGGGAGAACATACTGATGTTTGTTTGGATTCAACAATGTCTAGCACAAAGTTTGAAATTGAAAAATTTGATAGTAAAAACAATTTTGAATTATGGAAATTAAAGATGTGGGATATGTTAGTTCAACAAGGGTTACAGAGAGCCTTAGACAGAAAAAGAAAGAACCCTCTAACTATGATAGATGATGAATGGGAGGAGTTAGATGCCACGGCGCTAAGCACAATTCATTTATGGCTTGCGGATGATGTGTTATTCAACATTGTTGGAGAAAAGTCAGCAACAAGCCTATAGAGCAAATTAGAAAGTCTGTATATGACCAAATCATTGACAAACATAATTTACTTGAAGCGACAACTGTACGGTATGAGAATGAAAGAAGGTACGAAGATAGCAGATCATTTGAACGTTTTTAATACTCTTATTTTCCAGTTGAGTAGTATGGATGTTAAAATTGATGATGAAGATAAAGCAGTCAATATCTTATGTACTTTACCTGAATCTTGGGGTCAAGTAGTTTCTTCCATTATCCTAAGTACAACTGATACTTTAGAATTTGACAATGTGGTTGGAGCATTATTGTCTGAGGAATTAAGGAAGAAAACCAGTCTTGAAACCTCTTCTCCATAAGCTTTGGTTGTTAGAGGTCGATCCAAAGAGAAATGAGAAAAGTCAAGAGGTACTTCCAGGTCTAAATCGAAGGGAAGAAAGAGTAAATTAAAATGTTGGTACTGTAACAAGACCAGTCATCTCAAGAATGATTGTTGGAAGAGACAAGAATCCAAGAAGGATGATTCCAAATCAGAGGCAAATTCAGTTAAGTCTTCTTGTTTAGGTATAATCGATGATGTTTTGTCCATTTGTAATATTTTTTAATATAATGAAGAATGTCTATTAGTTGTTGGTGCTTCACGCCATATCTATCATCATAAAGATTGGTTTGCTTCCTATCAAACAATTAATGATGGAATAGTTCTTTTAGGAGACAATCATTTGTGTAAAACTGTTGGGGTCTGAAGTGTTAAAATTAAAATGTTTGATGGAGTTATAAGAACACTTACAGATGTTAGACATGTACCTGAGTTAAAGAAAAAAATAATTTCTTTGGGAGTGTTGGATTCTTGTGGTCATAAGTTTACAGGTTTAAGTAGAACTCTAACATTTTCTAAGGGTGCTTTAGTGGTCATGAAGGCACATAGAACATGAAACATTTACAAACTAGTTGGAAGAACTCAAGTTAATGGTATTTCATTAGTATCTGAAGAAGAGTCAAGATCCACTCAATTATGGCATCAGCGTCTTGTTCATATGACTGAAAAAGGACTTCATGTATTAATGAATCATAAATTGCTTCCAAATTTGAAAACTCTGAATTTGATGTTTTGTAAACATTGTATATTTGGAAAGCAATGTAGACAAAAATTCAAAGCAGGTAATCATGTTATTAAATGTGTTCTTGATTACATTCATTCTAATTTGTGGGGTTCGTCTCCTACCATTTCCTATGGGGGAGCAAAATATTATGTATTATTTGTAGATGATTTTTCTAGAAAGGTTTGGGTCTATGTTCTAAAAAGAAAAGTTGATGTGTTTAACACGTTTAAACAATTTAGAGTTATGGTGGAAAAAAGAACTAGCAGGACAATCAAGTGTTCAAGGACGGATAATGGAGGTGAATTTACTTCTTTAGAGTTTGGAAAATATTGCAAAGATCAAGGGATCGTAAGACACAAAAAAAATGCATACACTCCTCAGCAAAATGACGTTGCAGAGAGCATGAACATGACTCTTCTAGAAAGAGCAAGGAGCATGCTCAGTAATGCTAATTTGGGGAAAGAGTTGTGGGAAGAAGCAGTTTCTACTGCTTGTTATCTAATAAATCGATCACCCTCAATGGCAACAAATTGTAAAATTCCAGGAGAGGTATGGACTAGTCATCCCTGTAATTATTCGAATTTGAAAATCTTTGGTTGTGAAGCTTATGCACTTACTCCTAAAAATCAGCGTTCTAAGTTAGACCCTAGATCAAAGAAGTGCATTTTTGTTGGATATGATGATGTAACAAAAGGATATAGATTGTGGGATCCTACTGCCCACAAGATTGTCATTAGCAGAGATGTAATTTTTGATGAATCTTCTCTGATTAAATCTGAAAATGTAAGAGTTGATGCGGAACATGAACAAGTAATATCAAAACAACTAGTTTAGTTGGAGAACCAATCATCTTATGACTCAAAGAAACAAGAAGAATTTTATGGTGAGAGAGAAGTCATAGAAGATGAAGAAATTCAAGAAAATGTGCAAACCCCACAACCTACACCAAGAAGATCATTAAGGGAGAGAAATCCTCCTAAGAGGTATTCTGATTTTGTTTCGTCTATTTTATTTACTGATGATGGAGAACCTTCTTGTTTTCGGGAAGCCATTGATTGTGTTGACAATGCTAAGTTGAAGATGGCAATAAAAGAACAAATGGATTCTCTGGAGAAAAACAAGACATGGGAATTGGTTCAACTCCCGAAAGATAGGAAAATTGTGGGATGTAAGTGGGTATTCAAATTGAAGAAAGGAGTTGATGGCAAGGTTGAAAGATACAAAGCCATATTGATCGCAAAAGGGTACTCTCATATGGAAGGTATTGACTATCATGAGATTTTTTCACCAGTTGTCAAGCGTGTATCTATTCGTATTGTATTAGCACTAGTTGCATTGCTTGATTTGGAGTTAGAACAACTAGATGTTAAAACAACTTTCTTACATGGATATTTAGAAGAGGAGATTTATATGGAACAACAAGAAGGTTTTGTGCAGCCTCAGAAAGGTAGATTAGTTTGCAAGCTCAAGAAATCATTGTATGGCCTGAAACAGTCGCACAGGAAATGGTACAATAAGTTTGATTCTTTCATGGTGAGCCAAGGTTATACTAGAAGCGAATATGATCATTGTTTATACTTCAAAAGGTTGAATATATTCTTTATCTTAGTATTGTATGTCGATGATATGCTTATTGTGAGCAAAAGCATGGACAAGATTAACAGGTTTGAAGGCTCGGATGGATAGGACTTTTGATATGAAGGATCTTGGAGCTGCAAAGCAAATCTTGGATATTGAGATACAAAGAGATAGAAGAAATGGTAAGCTTAGTTTTTCACGGGAGAAGTATGTTGAGAAAATACTTGTAAGATTCAAAATGAATAAGGCAAAGCCTATGAATGTTCCTTTGGATTCCCATTTTAAGCTTTCTTCGGGTTTTTGTCCTAGTAGTGTTGAAGAAAAGGATTATATGTCTTGTGTACCATATGCCAATTAAGTAGGATGTTTAATGTATGCAATGGTGTGTACTAGACCTGATATTTCACATGCAGTAGGTGTTATTAGTAAGTACATGGAAAATCCAAGAAAAGAACATTGGAATGCAGTGAAATGGGTGCTTCAGAACCTAAGAGGCACAAGTGACTATTGTATCACCTTTAATAATAACAATGATTTTGTATGTGGTTTTGTTGATTCAAATTTCGCAGGTGATTTGGACAAGATAAGGTCTACTTCAAGTTATGTCTTTACTCTTGCAGGTGGAGCTATAAGTTGGATGTCAAACCTTCAGGAAACAACTGATTTGTCCACTACATAGGCTGAATACATTGCTACCTCACATGCTTGCAAAGAGGAAATTTCGCTGAGAGGTCTGCTTAGAGAAATTTGAAGGTTGCAGAACAATGTTCCTGTCTTCTGTAATAGTCAAAGTGCTATTCATTTGGCTACAAATCCTGTTTATCATAGTAAGACTAAACATACTGATGTAAAATATCATTTTGTAAGAAAAGTTATTAGTGAAGGTGGAGTAGATCTGAAAAAGGTTCATACTCAAGAAATTTGTGCAGATATGTTCACAAAACCAGTATTGTTAGAGAAGTTACGACGGTGTGTAGCTTTTCTTGGTTTGAAAAAAAGTTGATAAATAGTCTTGGGAAAAGTATTAGTAAATTTTGTTGTCAAGGTGGAGATTGTTAAATGACAACTAAACTAATGTGTTTATGGGAAGTTTCTCATAATGGGTGTTTACGAGAAGTTTCTCATAACGGGCATAATCGACAATGGTTTACTCATGTAGCTTCTTTCATGAAGTATATAGTGCATGGTTGGAATACGTAATGTAATGAGTTGTCTGAGAGGTTGATGTTCGTCATGTAATCTCTCCTTCTTCATTAATGAGCTTCAATACTTTTCCTGCATGGATGTTTCCCCTATGGGGTTTTACCATATTAAATGTTCTTGTTAAATGATGTTTCTTCATGTAATTTGATATAGTTTTTTCAACACATTGTCGGCTCTTCAGTTGTTGTAAGAGAGAAATCATCCATACAAGAGAGTTGAAGAGACTTGGGGAATGGCATATCTCAGATGATCATGATAAATGAGCATTGAGTATAATAATGTTGACATTTGAGTACAATAATGTCATTAAAAAGCTAAGTGATAATGTATGTGAAAATTATATTTATTTTATAATTTTGGGTAATAGGTCTAATGACGAAAATTGTCAATCCTGAAGCTCTTATCCAATGAACTTAGAGAAAAATCATAAAAATAATATTATATGTGGTGATTTTGTAAAACATAATAGCTCAGATTAATTGTAAAAGGTGGAACATATAGTTATGCACACTAAAGTTAAAGGGGGTTGTTTATGAAATGTAATATATAAATCAAAGTGATAGATTGAATGCATTAAAAAAAAGATAAGAATCGAGTATAATTGATATCAAATTAATATCATGGTGTGAGACAATTCAGAATTATTATTTCCACACTCCACGGTCCTCCTTTGCTTCTACTACCAGATCTAGTGAAACTAGCAACGAATGAGTTTGAGGCAAAGTCCCCATTGGGTGTTTGAGATTGTGATGAGTTGGGATTTGTTACTCATCCTCTTGTAGTGACTCCTCATATAATCCTCTCTAATGAGGCGTTGTTGTTCCACATGGTGTACCCCTCAAGCTGGTGGCCATTTCTCTTATGACGATGCTCACATAAAACACAATTGATGCTCTGAGAGGGTTACAAGGTCAAGGAGGGTTGTGCAGGATGCATCTTCCTGCACTATTTTAGGCCATCGAGCCAGTCCTTGGGCCAAGGGAGGGTACCCTATGTTTAGGAGACAAAGTTCCTTAGTTTGTCACCCTAAGGTGTGTCATGGATTTATATATGCTTTCATTGGCTAGACTTATAGTTAAAACTGAAGTGCATGAAGTCAGTTCTAACTACTAGAAGGGGGTTTTAAACATTATTTTGAGTGGGGAGGAACCAAATATCTTATAGCAACACAAATTAAATGGGGAAAAACAATGGGGGTGCCTTAATCGTAGCTTGTTTCTCTGAAGGAATAGGAGAAAATCATGCAGGAACGATAATTGTAGATCCACGTATTCAAGCAACAAAATAAATGACATTTGTCCATAGAAAGAAACATCAACCACATATGAGGCATTACTTCCCTAAAACCTAGTGGCAAATTGCCTCAGTCCTAGTTTGAATTCAACAATAGTCTTATTTGAGACACGGTTTCCTCAAATACTAGTGGTGAGTTGCCTCAATCCTGGCTTCAATTTAACTATACTCTCATTCAAAATCAACAACAAGGGACAAAATATCCTCAAATATTGGTGGCGAATCACCTTGGTCTCAACTTTAATTTAATTACAATCCCATTAACAACCACAATACACATCAAGTGGGACCCATTGGTCTCGTCCCTAAGTCTATTGCCTTTCTCAATGAGAGGAATCTCTCTTATTTCACTATAATGAAAAACGAAGGAAACAAGAAGAGAGAAACTAATGTTGCAAATTCATGCACAACTTTGTCTCAAATATTGTTGCAATCTTTCAGATGTATAACTAAACCTACTTTTTTTCCTCTTCCATTGTTGCCTTTATAGTTGTATTGTCCTAGCTGCAACCTCCCATCTCACATCCACTCCTCCTCGCCTCACTCAACAACAAAAGATAACTAGGGAATTTTTGAGAGTCGAGGTGGAACCAAAGCATGGCAACTAGGGTTTCATCCCCTAGTCGCCCCCATTTTTTTTGCAGTGAGGAGACAGAGCTCTTCTTGGGTGGGCCTGGGCTTATGCTGTGTTAATATATGGAGACAAAGCTCTTCTTGGTTGCGCGGTGTCCATTTTACTGGCGATGGTCACTGAGAGGCGACGGACCGGGATTATGCTGTGTGAGCATTGAAGATGGTGCTCTTCCTAGTTGCACATATTCCCTTACTACGGTGGATTTTTTCTGGTGTGAGGGGTAAGTCCTTTGCAATTTTTGTTGGGGTTTGGTTCTCATTCCCACCAAGAATCCATGGTGGTTTCCTCACTTACGTTGGCCTATTTGTTGGTTGAATGCCATACTCTGTGGCAGCGGCGGGAGCCATTCCCTATTCCTTGTTGCGATGTCTGTGTGGAGGTTCTTTCTTCCTGTGGCGGCGGCGACGGTGCTTTCTACCTACGACGGTTACTGTGGAGGGTCAGATGCCCTCCCATCTCGAAGGCAAAGGCTATGTGTTTGCTTTGTCGATGGACAAGTATCTTTCCCCCTGATTTGGTGGTATAGTCTGTTTCGGGTTCCCTTTGTCCATTTTTATGTGGATGGGATCTCTTGAGCAGTTTTTGTATGGGTGTTTTTTGCACATTTTTGTAAGTGTTGTTTTAGGGTGTTATTTGCTGAAGTTTTTTGGCTTCTAGCAGTATTGTCTCTTAGCACAGTTGGATGTTCAAGCTGTTGAGCACTGTTTGTGTGTTTTGGCTGGATATGATACCTAGTATCATAGATATGGATATCGTTACCTTTGATTCTAATGAATATCAAAAAACTGCTATTTTTCTTCTGAAAAAAAAAACCTCCCATCTCACATTGGTACGTATGAAGAGGCACGTGGTGAATTTCCATATCACATAATCATGGAGGAGAGAGTGGTCTATTATAATCATAATAGGTGTCGTAAGTAGCTCCAGTATCATTTTTTCGATCTAACGGACATGATCATTTTTAACCCTTGATTGGACAATTGTTATTGCTTCTACAATAGTTATGGCGTGCTCTTTCTTTTCCACGTAATATTTAAATTTATGTATTGCGTCCATCCCTTATCGAGTTATTCATTTCCCTCTTTTGCATCTTCGACGGAATATGAACTTCCTCGACAAGCCTCCATCAAAATCCATTTCCATTAGCCCTTTTTATTTTTGTGGAAAGTCACAAGTCACATCACTTTTCATATCTTTTGCATATCTCAACTTTTTAATCCCAAAGGTTCTGTTATTTATTATTTTAACACTTAAAATACAACCACTATGTAAACTTAAATTTTATTAATGAAAAAGTATGTTTAAATTTGCAGTTTTGTTTTACGCATCATTAATTTCTATTAAATTACTATCAAATTAATTAATATTTTTTTATTACTTTTCATCAAGCTATTATCAACTTCATATATATTTTTATTATTACCTTTATAAACATGATAAAATATATCATAATTCAATGGTATAAAATATATCATAATTCAATGGTATACTTGGTAATGAGGACAACCAAACATGATAGTGAGGATAAACAGACATAGCGAGAATAATCATAATTGGTTGATATGGTATTCCTAAATATCCCAAGGAAATCTATCTAAAATAATCTATATTGTTCCTAAAGTGGCAAACTTCCACCAAATTTTTGTTGGCCTAACCAATTAAAAGTAGTTTTAGGTCATATTAAGTTTTTTATTTATTTTTAACCATATATATAATTTTATTTACAATAATATAAAAACCCTATTTGAGTTATTGTTTTCGACCATTCTCCTAACTTTATTGTTAGATTCATATGTTATTTCCACTAATCTATAATTAAGAAATGTGATACACACATCTATACACATATCTATACACACATCAACTATAATTAAGAAATGTGACACACATATCCATACACACATATGAAACAAGGTTCAAAGTCTTGTTGTGGTCAATGTCTACTTGCTATACCATTGGCTATTATATAGTCAATGTTTATAACAAGTAGACATTGACCACATCATGACTTTGAATTTTGTTTGGGGTAGGGGGTCAATTTCAACTCGTTTTTGTAGTTTTTTTTAATTGTTGATAATGTTTTTTTGCGATGTTTAATGTCTACTTGTTTTGTTGTTTCAATGGTTGGTAATGTTTTTTTGCAATGGTGTAATGACTAGCACCAATGTTGTAGCTATAGAAAAAATAGAGTTTAAGGTAGGTGGAAAAAAATCAATTAATCCCACTTCCTTCATTATTAAGCATTATATAAAAAAACATCATACCAATCCCCACATACAAGACAACTTGTAAAACATGCCAACTCTTTCATTCTAGAATAAAATCGTTTAAGAAGCAATCTTATCTAACATTTTACTCACATTCTTTGAATAAATCATTTATATTTTTTAAAACTATAATCCCACTTCCTTAAGAATTATATCAAAACATCACACAATACAGCCCCCACATACAAGACAAAGTGTAAAGTATGCAAACTCTTTCATTCAAGAAACAATCTTCTCCAACATTTTACTCACATTATGTGAGTAACTCATTTATATTCTTTAGACCTATAATCCCACTTCCTTTATCATTGCATATAAACATCACATAATCCAACCAAAACATACAAGACAAAATGTACACTTATAGGAATGGATATACCATCTAATGTGCTAGTAGGAAACTCATGCATACCAACCCTATGTCTGCAAGCTTGTTATTGTTCTCCTTGGGATTAACCTATCATCACATCTCTCTCAGATTCAGATCCAGGGAAGACCTCTCTGCAATATGAGGAGGAATCATTCTGCAACTTGTCTACTTCCTTCTACCCCCTTCCAACTCGTATGTGTTGTCCTCTATATTTGTAAAGCTTGCGTTTATCCCTAAGGTTAAGATATACTATTTATGGTTCCCATGCGTGCTCGCCTCTTACACCTTTCCGTACAATATTGGAGTGATTGCGACTTGGTGTTGTTTGTGCTTTCGCATTCCAACAAGTGAAAAAATGGGTTCTATCGACTTAATGGAGCCGAGGTATAAGGCATATGAGAGACCACCTCTCGTGGACACTTAATATCTGGTTAACGTTGTTATGAACAATGTTACGATTTTTTTATGTGGTTATCTTATACAAGAATGATGGTATGTTTAAAAAGTGTCCACAGGCATAACTTTTATTAACATAAATTAAGACTGGCTGGTTTTTCTAAATGGTCTTTCATCTATTGTACTTGTATCAATGAATTAATAAGAGTGTTCTACTTCATGAAAGTTTCTTGCAGACATGTTCAAGCCATATGCGACTATTTGGCATACACACTGAAGTTAACTCGGGGTTTGGATGTGGACCCTATAAAAAATATTGCTATATGTAGTGGTCAATCTGAAGCATTTGCAGCAACAATTCTAGCTGGTGTGTTTCTTTCTCTTGATATCAAGTATTGTCCTCAATAGAGTCCGAACAAACATCAGAATTGTCTTTCTCTGCTTTTAATGCCTATATTTCTGACTAATTGTAATAATCTTATTAGAACAGTTGTAGATGAAGGGGATGAAATCTTGTTACTAGATCCAGCATACGAGACTTATGAAGCTTGCATTACTATGGCTGGAGGCACTCTAGTAAGGCCTCATCTTTTTGTGTAAAAATCCAATCATGTTTAGGAAGTGTATTTTAAAATATTAGATGATAACCTAGGTCCTTTTTCTTACTTCATAAATACTTAAAATACCGAGACTTTGTACTGTCAAAAACAGGTTTATGTTGCTCTTAATCCACCCTGTTGGACTCTAGAATTGGAAAAGCTTACAACAACTTTTACTCCACGGACAAAAGAAATTGTATTGAACAGGTAGGTTCTATGTTAAGTATTTTTTTAGATAAAATGCGTTATGAGCAATGAAATGATACATAAGATGATAATCTGCAATCATTCCCTTTCCTCTTTGTAGTTAATTATAAATTTAAAAAATTCTCCTCTTAGCTAACTATAAATTTTCATGGACAAGATCATTTCTTACAATCAATGGTCATAATCATAATGTACTTAATGTATATAGGCTTGTACATTTGATTTAGAATTGAACAAGGGGACTAAAGAACTTAATAAAGTAATTTTTAGTTGCACGATTAGTTACATAATGTTAACTGCTACCATATTCTGTTAGCTCTCACAAGACATACCCTTTGTATCTCATTTTGTTTACATATTGAACATATAAAAGTTACATATATCATGTTGGCGAATATATCGCCAGGGGTCCGGAATGAAACTTATCAGCAGCAACGACGAAAATATCGGCAAATGTCGTTTTGCATTAAAAAATACAAAAATAAACATTTTTTTTCAATTTTTTTAACATCTAAAGCAACAACAACATCAAATAAACACATTTCCACATAAATATTAAAATACAACTCATATATAAGATGCATAATATGTCAAATGGTGGATCATGATCAAATATCGAGTTCGACTATATAGTATAAAGTATCAAAATACTGAAATGTGTTCTTGATGGAATGATAGAACATCACATCAAATGATCAAAATAAATGTCTCTCAAGAGATGCATCATCATGACTCATGAGGCATGTAGATAGTGTATAGAGTCTAGACATAAAACACCAACATAGTATGATAGTACAATGATAAATAATAGGAATCAAGTCATCGACTCCCTGAGGATTATCCTCTAATCAATCTACCCCTTTTACGGTTCAAGGGCACTGGCACCACTCTTCCTCTAGAAGCAGTAGGTGGTCATGGAGGTGGTCCAGATGAGCCTGGGGTGGAACTAGAACCTCCAACTGCTCGAGTAGATGTTGTGGATGAGGGGGAGGTGAATGTGAGTTGTCTCCTCCCAATCCCAACTGTATGACTCTGTGGAGGTGGTGGGCCACATGGAGTTGGTCGGCGCTGCAAATGAGTATCAACCTCCTCCTCAATGTCCTCATATTCATAGTCATAGTCATCCTCTGGAAGTGGAACATCAGCATCCCCCTCTTCCCCCTCCTCCTCTGATGGATCTGCATCATCATCCCCCTCTTCCTCCAACCATTTAGGTGC
>LPNX010646580.1:294506-332504 GCA_001517045.1 Pseudotsuga menziesii | reverse complement strand
CATCTCCACCCTCCATTTGCTAGTAGTGTCAATGTCATCCAATGAAATGGCATCTGAATTGGGCACTTTCTCAATTTGTTTCACCTGCAACCTTAGATTGGAGTAGACATAAACCATGTCATTAAGGCACTGAGAAAGTAACCTGCATTAGTATGAGATCCATATTTAGGGGATGATAAATGATGATAAATTCAAATTCAAAATTGTAATAAATTATATTTAAAATTAATAAAATTATAAAGAAGCAAAGATTATAAATTTAAGTTTAAACTTTAACATTTCTAAATTGAAAATTCTAACCTTCTGCGCTTCTTGGAGTGTATCTTCTCAAAGACACTCCAATTGCGCTCACACCCTGATGAGCTGCAACTTTGACTTAGCACTCTAATGGCAAGTTTTTGCAACTCCGAGACTCTGTGACCATAGTTAGTCCACCACACATCTACAAAGAAAACAAGGAAGGTAAACAGTAAGACAAAATTCAAATTACAAATTGCAATGTATTAAATTTTTACCAAGTAAAAAACATAGAAATGAAAGGGTAATTAATTAAGAATCTAAGAGATCAAAATTTGAAAGTTTTAAACAAATTGTACCTGGCATCCTTGTGGTTCTATCCTGGACAGCCATGTCATAGCCAAAACTGCCACTTGACATCCTATAGATCTCCATTTTTCTAGAAATCTCTGCGCGCTCAGAGGGAGTTAACACCATCCTTTGAACACACTAGAGAAATCCATCCATGACCTCAGCATCAAACTGAAAGCCACATGCATAAGAGAAAGCAGGGTTGAGGTAGAGCCCTGCTGCATGAATGGGACGATGGAGAGTGTTATTCCATCATTCATCGATCACACTCCATAGTTCAGCTCGTCTTGTGAGTCCCACCTCCCCCTTGTCCTCATAGTAGTGATGGAGAGCTTCCTTGGCCCTATCCATGGCCTTATACAAGTAGCCCATTGTGGGCTTTTCACCATCAACCAAACGAAGAACCTTTACCAAAGGTTCACTGATGGCACATACCTCTTCCAATCGTGCCCAAAAAGTCAAATCAAATTGCACCATTCGAGCAATGGCTTGCCCATCTTGTTTGGTGCTATAGACACAAGATGCCCACTCATCAAAAAGAAACATCCACTGCAACTCCATCATAACCTTATGCATAGACTGAAGAGAAATGAAGGAAGTGGCGAATCGTTTGATTGCAGACCGCATCAACTCCTTGTTTCCCGTGAAGCATCTCATGAGTGAAAGAACATATGTTTGATTGTATATATATTTTGTCACACTCCAAGCTAAATCAATGACTTCTTTGATCCAAGGAAATTTTCCCATGTCCTCTAGCATCAAATCAATGCAATGGGAAGCACAAGGAGTCCAATACATGCTTGCATACCTCTCCATAAGCATCCTCCCAGCAGCAACATAACTGGCAGCGTTGTCCATAATGACTTGGACAATATATTGTGGCCCTATCTCTTAGATAAACTTATCCAGCAAATCACATAATAAGTGTGCATCTTTAACATAGGGAGATGCATCGACAGATTTGATAAAAATTGTCCCCCTGGGACAATTGACCAAGAAATTGATAATTGATCTGCCCTTCCCATCAGTCCATCCATCTGACATGATACTGCAACCGGTGGCCTCCCATGACTGTCTGAGCTCATCTAATCTCCAGGTGCAATCAACCTTCTCCTCATCAAGGAGTCTCCCTCTCAAATCATTATAGAAAGGCCCCCTATAATCTGGACCAACAGCGCCAGCAGCTTGAAACATGGCATGATAGTAGGGGTTGTTTTTGGTGATGTTGAAAGGCACATCACCCCATAGAAAACATTTTGTCACAACTCTATTCGCCTCTTCCTTCTCCCTTTGTTTGAGCATGGTTCGAACAGAAGGTTGCCTCGAATATGATGCCACATAAGGTGAGGTCGAAGAAGGCACAGTGGAATGTGGGGGTCATGTAGATGAGGAGAAGGAATGCATGTCACTTGTGCCTCCCATGGTTCGTGACTGTGTTCTAGATGCAAGTTCATTTCTGAATTCCTCTTTCTCATCCCTCTTCTTAGCCATGTCAAGAATGGATTGGTTTGCAATACGCATCACTTCTGGGGTAACAGCAAGACAAACATCCACTTCATGCCCAACAATTTTGGCAAGGTGGTATTTCAAGTGGCTAATTCCACCAGAAATATCCTTCCCACATAGTTTACAATTCAACCTTTGCCGATTATTAGGGTCAATTGGTTGCCCATACTCCCACATTGGATCCAATGGCTTTGGCATTGTGTCACCTATGCCACAACAAACAAACAAAAATGAATCAATTTTAAAATGTTCTTCTTTAAAATTTTGATTCTTGAAAACAATGAAATTATTAAAAATTTAAAACATTCAAAGAAATGGGAGGGTGGCCTACTTAAAACCTTTTAAAACCCTATAGGCTATGATTGTAATGGAAAATATACACCCTACACTAAATCTAAACCTAAACCCTACATTAAATCTACATTAACCAACAAATCTCAAGCAAAAAAAAAAGAATGAAAGTTCAAAGTTAAGAATACATACCTGATTAAATGCAATGGAAACTTGATGGTTCAAAGTTAAGAATACATACCTGATTAAATGCAATGGAAACCTGATGGTTTGCCTTTGCCCCCTTCCTCTCTTGTAGAAAATCGCCCAAGACGTCAGAGCTCCACTTCCTCCAAGCCACAATGTCCAAATGAACCGGAAAAACGCATCCGCGGCCTCTTTATGGCGATTTTTTTTAATTTTTAATGAGCAGGGCAATATTTTGCATCGACTCGCGATATATTCAAAATATATCGCGATGTTTTAAAATGTTGCGATATTTTAGCAGCGATATATTGCCGACTAGATTGACTCGCGATATATCGCGATGTCGGCGATATATCGCGATATATGTAACTATGGAACATATCTATCAACTCTCTCTCAGCCACAAGAGACACCATTTTCCTGTCGACCATGCACATGGGTCCTCTAAGCAAATACAATCAGTTATAATTTAAGCTTTTAACTCTCATTTATTATTATCCTAGAAAAAATCAAAATATAAATCCCTCAATAAAAACAATCTATGTTTATTCAAATAATTTTGATTTGGAATTATAAAAAACAAGTTCTATATGCAGAAGAAATCTTAATTTAGCATGGTTTTATACTGCTATGGAAAATCTGAAAACACTCTGAAAAAATTAAAATTAAAATTCCTTGTCTTTTCCTTGAAACAAAATTTCTTTGAGATAAAAACAAACAAATTTAATAAAATAATAAAAACAATTTATGTTTGCTCAAATAATTTTGATTTAGAATTTTTAAAAACAAGTTTTAAAAGGAAAGGTTAAGGAAGTTGGTGATCGCAGGATCTTCCAGTGATAAAATTAATTGGTTATCAAGGGTCGTTATATATCTATTTAAAGACAAACTTTCCTTCATAATTCCCTTTAATGCCCGTTTTATAGTACTGTGACTCGAGTTGATCTTGATTTCCCAGCACGCTCTATGCCTTTTGACTGGCTAGTAGAGCAATTTAAACAGTTGTCCAATCCGCCTGACCATCACTGTATAGATTCTCATTGACCAATAAAACAGTAGAGTACTTCGGTATTCTAGCGATGAAATTAACTCCATTATCTGTTTCAGCAAATTAAATTATACATTTCCACAATTTGAACTCGGGGAAGCCAGTGGCCTATCAAGAGTTATCCTTCCTACATGAGCCTGGCCCAATGAAGATGGGAATGTTAGAAAATAAGAGATATAAAATATTAAAAATTTTATAAGAAAATAACATACAATTATATTAATTAAAAAGTATAATTATTAAATATAAATATAATTTTTATTTAAATATTCAAATATAAATATAAAATAGTAGTTAACTATTTCAATGATATTTATATTTTTAAAAATATTTAGTATAAAAAAGATAATTTATACATTTAACATAAATATAATGCTATGAGATTTATATTTTTTTAAATTAATTATTACAAAATTTTAAAACTAGATAAAATGAAGAAAAAAAAGACAAGCACAAGGTTAAAAAATACAAAAACATAGACATTAGGTTATACTAAGAAGAAACTTATCATGTGAAGGAGAGTAAATAAATAAACATATCAGCTAAAATTGTTTTTCTATGGCAAGTATCTAGGGAGGGGCTAGCCTATGAATTATTTGTATCAATAATGTAAGTGTCAACACATAGTCCATATTAGATAATGCTTTCTGGAGAGTGTCCTGCATTAACAAGGCCCTAGGTTTAATATTGTGTGGCGTCAACATACTCCTAGTAATGGTCAAGGCCCTAGGGTTAATCTTGTGTGGCGTCAACATACTCCTAGTAATGGTCACGGTTGAAGAAAATGTAGGTTCACTCTTAAGATCTAGGGCCAAAGAACTCATAGTATAAGGAAGGACACTAGTAATGTATTTATGAGTAAGTAGGTATCATATATAAATGACTCTTTTAAGCAAATTAATTGTCCTAAAACCGTAGCACAATATGGAGCTTGTGCGGATTGGTGGCTATCAATCAGTGTCTTAACCACTTCCTCCTTGTTCTTAGCCATTTTCATGTTTATTTAGAAGTGGTTAAAACTTGGAGACCACATCATGGAGGTTACTAATGATGCGTGCTAGAATTGAGTCTATTTTTGGCATGATATAACACATGTGGATTGCTCTTCCATCTTCAGTGTGGACCAATTCTTCATTGAAGACTTATGTTTGTAGGAATCAACAAATCAACGTCCAAAATAACATGTCAAGCAAGCCCAAGGTATGTTGATTAGTGATGTTCTCAATACTGATTTGGATATTGAAATCTCTAAGGAAAAAGTGCAGGTACCCCTCATTGAACTTATGAAATCCCAGTACAAATAGTTTGAATAAAAAAGGTATTAGAGTTGAAAGAGACCAAGGAGATGTCAGTTGTGTCAACTTGTGTCAAGGTGTGAACTAAGGAGGAGGGAACGGTACTCATTCTTCATTTTATGTTACATTGTTGGTCAATGATCTAGATTTTTCACCTCATGGGATATTCAGAACTGCCTACCTTCTTGGATTAATTAAATAATGTCAGCACTTCAGAGATCGTGCCTAAGAATTGCCCTATTTAATTTACTACTACCTACCTTATAATATGTTTGTGCTTGGTTGGGTCAGCACTATGACCAGTCGTATCTTTCCTACTTGATTTTACTTATGTGCATCATACTATCTTTTTCCTTAACGGATATCAGATTAATTACCTCTAGCACATTGAAGGAAGATGCGGGTTTATACAAGATTTTGACTTCCTTCCTTCGTTGGGCAAGAAAATATTGGGTTGTTGCATAATTGTATGCTTGGCTTAGTAGCCTCAAACAATGTGATGCCCCTCGATGTTATGAAGAAGCTTGGAATACAAATATCCAAATCTTATCAAAGTATGTGAGCTATGGACTCAAGGAAAATCAAGGTCCATGTATTGATCAAAGACTTACAAGAAAGACTTATTGCATACTTGGATGTTGGATTTTTTATGGATAGTAGGTGTCATTGATGTGCCAGATCCAAGGGGTATGTTTCTCTCTAGGAAATGGGCAGAAAATTTAGGAGGAAGCATTCAGTTGGAAAAAGTTATAAACCTGAATACTATGTTCATTGAGATCCGTATGCCCTTAATTGCACATTTTCGCAAGATAAATAGTTAATCGCCATAAGGAGAGAATCTTTACCTTCTAAGAGTGACAAACTAGTGATGAATTCCATAGATACCTCTTCTCACTTATGGTTAGTAGTTCCAAATAACAATTTTCATAACCAGAAATATCTGGTTAAATAGGATATAATTGACAGCCCATAAGGATAAAAATATAATGATGATAATGAATGTGATGATTGATACAAATACTTGTGACAATTTAAATACCATTCAATGGTCACAAGGTATGATAGGACACAACTCTTTGAGACTTATCCTATTTATTATACACCACCACACACTTAATATGTATCGGATTTACGTTCATTGAATTTGCAGTGACATTATGTTGGAGAATACTAAGATGAGGAACATTTTATGCCTTATTGTTTTGGAAAATATCACATTCTTTTGTAAATTACTCAATACTAAATGCCATTATCAACCAACAAAAGTTGAGGAGACATTCCTATGAGTTTTGTGCAAACCCACATGACTCACCAACGGACATCTATATAATGAGATGAGTTCCAAACAAAAATGATGGTATGTTAAAGGTTATGGAACGATTATTGGTATTCCATGGCTAGTTCCAATGCCAGCAAGTGCCTGGTTTGAATCATCCAGGGTGAGGTGCACTAATCTACGCAAATGGGTTTATTAGGGATTCCATCAAGGAATGTTGGGAAGCATCACATATTTCCCTGCAAAGTTACCATTGGAAAAAAACACAAGGCTGCATTACAGACAATACCTAGGAAATGCCAATTTTCTTTATACCAAACTAAATTAACCACCAAAAACTTGGATGTAGACGTTGAATATCTAAAGTGCTACTTAAAATTTGTTAACATTCATCCAAGGAAACAAAAAATAAAAATACTAAGCATATATATTGTTTCCATCTCGATAAAAAATATATTTTAAACTTAGTTGATGGGACCAAGGGACTAAGAAAGAGAATAAAAAAAATACATTTAAATCCCAAAGTTGATCAAAGAGAAATCAAATGGTATTGCTAAATACAGGATATGTTATATCCCAGAAGTGGTTTAGAAATCTGTAAACTAAATACCAAAAAAAGGATAAAAATGCATCTAACGAAGAGTTTCAGTTGCAAAAGTATAGTATATATTCTTGGTATTGGATGCTTTTTGCATTAAAGTCATCAAAAAATAAGGGTTGGTATAGCAATGACACGATTTATATGAGCATTAGCAGGATATGGTTTATAAAGGTTAGTTTAAACTCTAGACTAAACAACAATCATAATAACATGCATAAGAAGCATTATCAAAATCTTTCAACATGAATGTTGCTTGCAACAATTTTACTTCACACCCCTTAGAAATAATTATGCACCATTCACTAACCTGAATGAACATATTTTTAATGATAAGGTTTGAAGTAATCTACATCCATTTTCAAGGTGGACAAGTGTTGTGTCAGTCAAGAGAGAAAGGTTGTCCAGGATGAGAGCATTCGATGCACAACACAGAACACCTATTGCTTCTAGGGCACCATCAATCAATTTTCTACATTGCAATTATCTAGTGGTCAACAAACACCCTCAATAACATAGGTATCAAACTAATGTAAGCACGAGATGTGCTCTGAAAGATATTCCACGATCCAAGTTATTTGAACTTAACCAATTTAAAACAATAAAGAAATTGAACCACTTACCCACAACCAAATAGAGAAATCTCTTTCAAGTCACAACCTAGATAAGTGAGCATTTCACTAACAAACTCATCGGTGACACATGTTATCCCTGCCACTGATAGCACTTCCATTTTTTGCATTTTTTTTAATGCAAGCATAATCTTCAAGGATTCTAGCTGCTGGCATGACTCCATAAGCAATTCCTTAATTACTAGTGCCAAATTGTCACCATTAGGATTCATGTCATGTAATTTTTAAGGTCATTTATATGTCGTTACAGTCATTTTGATGATAATAGGGTCGTTTAGATGTCGTTACAGACATTTAGGTGCCATTAGAATCAATTAGGATCCAAAAGTGCTACCACATGCACAATCATCATTGACATCCACATCTTCGTCATCATCATACAATAAATCAATATCGTTGTCGTCACCGTAGTCATCATCAATATAATTGTGATAATAATGAGCAAGGATCCCTACTACTTCACAAGAATGGATGATATAATCTTATACTTATCAAATCATATCCATCATAATTATCATAATGCATCATCACCATGTTGTTAGGGACAATCAGATGCCATTAGGGTCTATCAAATGTTGTTGGGGACACTCAAATGCCATTAGAGAAATTTAGGTGACATTAAAATAATTTAGCCCTCATTAGGATTAATCAAGATCCAAAAGTGCCATGATTACTATCATTTAGGTTCCACTATGATAAATCAAGATCCAAAAGTACTACCACATGAATCATGATCATTGACATTGACATTAATATATTTGATGTTATGTCGGACGTTTTCCGAACACAATTCCTAGCTCTAAATCTAGTGTGATTCCTAGGGTGGTTCCTTTCGAAATTTCTGGCATTATTCCAGGCGCTATACCTAGCTCTATACCTGGCGATATGTTGGATGTTTTCTAGGCGCAGTTCTTGGTTCTATACTTCACTCTATGTTGGATGTTTTTCCTACCGAAATTCATGGCACAATTCTTGTCGCTAACCCTAGATTAATATATGGTGATATGCTATTCATGACATTTTTTGGAGGCTATTTTGGGCGTTATATGGGCTGTTTTTTTGGACGCTAATTGGGATTCTAATTGGGATGATAATTGTGATGCTAATTGGGACATTCATTGGGATGCTAATTAGCGTCCACAATAGTGCCAACTTTTAAAACGGGACGCTAATTGGGATGCTAATTGGGATGTTGGTGGGACGCTAATTGGGACGCGACTTGGGACGCTAATTGGGATGCTAGGTGGGACGCTAATTGGGATGCTAATTAACGTCCAAATAGCGCCAACTTTTAAAAAGAGACACAAACAATGCCATTAAAAGTGCCATCTCATGGAAAAGCGTCCACTTTTTCCAAAAAATGATGAAAATACACTAAAAGTGATAGTGGACGCTGAAAAGGAAGCTAAAAGAGACGCTATACATAGGGTTTTGTTGTAGTGACTTGATCCTTTCTTCAGTCTCCTTACAAATTTTGCCTTAGTCATATCCATTTCAAATTCAGTGTTCTTATATGCTTTAAAGGATGCTTCTCTATTGTAGATTTATCTTTACCAATCCTCATTGCATAGGCTGTTAGAGTACCTAGGAGTTGGTCAATAGGTAGAGTTTTAAGATCACTTAATTCTTCTATTGTAGAAACTTTGGGATTAAATATTTCAGGCGAAGATCTCAAAATTTTCTGGACTAGGGATGCTTCATCAATATTTTCACCAAGACCCTTCATAGCATTCACGGTCTCTTCTATTCTTAAGAAATATTTACTAACAATCTCATCCTCATTCATCTTTAGATGTACAAATTTTAGTCTATATGTCTGTAGTTTGGCATCCTTTACTTTCTCATTTCCTTCATAACTACTTACAAGTTTATTCCACATCTCTTTCGCAGATTCAAGATGCATCACTTTAACAAACTCAATCTCTGCAAGACCACTCAAGATAGCAGTCATTGCCTTTGCATTGAAACTAAATTCCAACTTATCATCTCTGGAGGCTAGCACAACTGGCTTTACATAGCCAGCGTCTACATCCCAAACATCAGCACCTAAGGACATTATATAAGTTCTCATTCTAACCTTCCAAAAGGAAAAAATTGTTCCATCAAACAGAGGAACCTTATTGAATGAAGTCCCTTCATAACTTGTCATGTTTAAGCTTACAGATTTACCTTTAAATAAAAGGAACCTGCTATGATACCAATTGATGAAATTATTCAAATAACTGAGAGGGGGGGTGAATCAGTTATTTCTAAATCTTAAACCATTTTCAATATCTAAAACATTATTACTGATTACAGATTTACAGTTATGATAATGCACCAAGTATAACAGAAGGAATGATGATCATCAATCACACACATATAATAGAGACAGACAAATATTCATCTTTATTTGAGCACCTACTCAAATGAGGCTGCAACCTCTGTTTACAAATTCCTTCCTGTGAAGAGCACCAATGCTCATGTTTTTCTAGAACCCACTAAAATAACATTCTCCAGCTACTACTGAGTGGAAGCATCAACTTCCACTTGTACAGGCTCCAACTTGTATAGAGAATACAACATGTTTTTTCCTAGCACCACCCTACCACCCTTGTTCCTTAGATTCAAACATGTTCATTACAATATGGAGAAAAACATATACAACAATGCACACAAACTCTGTTATGATCTACTTCTAAATTTGGTTATGCACCTTACTTCTCCTCGTTGTCTCTGTTCTCGATATTCTTAAAAGAACTCATAGTCCTATTTCATTCCGCAATCCCCACTTCTACGATGGTCCATGCACCACCTCTCTTCCTGCAGAGAGCACGCCCCTTCTTCTTAACACACATCCTCTTTTACTTATCAATCTTTAAACCCTTCACCTGTTCGTATGCCTGACTGTTCATTTTCATAACAGATCAAAACCGTTTGATGCCTTATGAAAGACAAGGATTCCAATCGATGTATAATCATGAGTTTCTGCAACGCATCTTCGCAATTTTGGCTTCTTCCACTATTGTCTTTTTCTACAACTCTGACTCCTTTCGCATTCTTTCTTTTTTGGCAAATCAGAGTTTCCGCAGTTTTGGTTCCGCAGGGCTTCTTCCGCAGCATTGATTTCGTGCAGAATCTCTTCTGATCGTTGATATGAAATAGGACTTAACAAACAGCTGCTTTTGCACATCCTTTTCTGCAAAATCCTTCTGCGTCATTGATTTCCTGTGCACCATTTCCCGATCGTCAATCTTAGATCAGATGTGGATTGGGGATCCCGGATTTTCCAAATTTTCTTAAACAACATCCACAATTTCCGGTTTCTGCCTTCCGCCTTCTTCATTCTGCAAGGTGGACTTCGTGTTGTGAAAACCCAAATTATTTTATACTTTGATTTCTCATTTTCCACATTCCACTGCCTACTTTCCACCTTTCACATTCTGTTGGCAAACACTGAGTTACAGAAACCCATATTATTTCATACTTTGATTTCTCGTCTTTCGTATTCCGCTTTTCGCCTTCTGCATTCTACTGGCGGACACCGGGTTATGGAAACCCATATTATTTTATACTTTGATTTCTCGTCTTATGTATTCCGCCTTCCGCTTTTCTTCTAAACCGTTGATTTCTTTGCGGGTTCACTCCTGACCATTGGATATCTGCACAAGCCATGGATTCTTCTGAGTCATCTGCTTATCTGGATCATATGCTTGGAACTATGGGTTGCCATCAATGACAACCATATCACAATCTGATTTGTTTCCATATGATCGCAAAACCTACCATAATTTCAACAATTGTAGTACAAGTGAGAATGTTGTTGATATTTTCACCAAACCAATTGGAGGAATCAACTTTGAGGATCTTAGAAAGAAACTTAGTGTTGTAAAGAATCCATTTCTCCATTAAGGGAGGTTGTTAGAGATAATGTAGAAATGCATTCAATGTTGTTTTTTAAACTTAGGTTAAGTGGTTTATTTGTTCCTTAGAGATAGGATCTGATCTCTGTTTCTTGGATCCTGTTTGTTTGGTGTTTATCTATATATGTAACTTTCATTCAGTAATACAATTGAGTTGAATGTGTGATCCTACTCCTATCTGTGCGAGCCTTAGTGCTCTACTGGTTCCTCTGATTCTTTAATTCATTTCCCATCTTTGTGTGGTATCCCACAACTTCAAATATTTGACTGCATAGAAGTGTCATCATGCAGGCTATCCTCACACATTCTCCTTACCTGGTGCCTCCATGCAATCTCCAAGCAAGTTCCACAAGTTCAACTCGAAGTTGATTTCTCATAGAGCCTGTGCAACCTCATGCTATCTCCTAAGTGGGCACAACCTCAAACATTCCTCCCAAACCTTAATTTATTATTCCTCTCTGTGCACAACTAGTCTCCAGCATTTTCCATGTATCTCCCACAATTGTGTCCACCACAACATTGTGTATCTACATGTTGATGAGTAACCAGAAAGACGAGCAACCTATAACCTCACACAGACTAGCATTATTCCTCTCTATGACCTTGTGTTTTTCCACGCAACCTTACAATATCTTAAATTGATTCACATTCCTTGGATACTAACAGTGGCATCACATTTACCACTCTGGTTACTTTGTGTGGAATATTCCCAAATATAGAGTATTCATCTTCAAAGTTTGGAGAAAACTGAATCTTGATTCAAGATCAAAAAATAATGGCAATTGTGTTTGTACTAGAAGGTGACTCAACAACTACCCTTCTTGCACTCAGTGCTTGTAGAGTTGCACGCAATTGCATGATCGTCCACTCTGCACTTGGAGAAGGATGAAGAGAAACTTGAAGAGTCGTTGGAATATGAAGAGTTGTTCTAGTGATTTATGTTTTGGGAGAGCTAATTGGTGACTGTGTTGGAGTTTTGGATGGTCATCATGACTGCATATTTTAATCAAGATCATGACTATACTTGGTGACTGCGTGTTAGAGTTTCCTCATCACAAGAAGAGTTGCACCAAGATTCGTTGAAGACTGCATTAACCCATGTTGCAAGGTTTTCTTAAAAATGGGTTTTCTTTTACCAATGCATCATTTGATGGATGTAATACATCCACCCATTTGACTAATTTATTATATGTCCTGCATCCTCCAAACATGAATTTGTATGCAATCTCAACAATTTGATCAGAAGCTGTGAATATATATATATTCCCACATTTTAGAATGTAGAAATGTTGGAGCAATTGTTGATCTTTATCACCTTTGTTAAAGATTAAAGACAAGAAGCATATGGTGGAACACTCACAATGGGCATATTGATTGCCTTAGAAATAGAATGCATTCTCATTATTAACCAAATTTATATATAGGACTGCATAACAACAAAATCATGGGTAAGAGAATACCATGGGTCACTAATTTAGGTAAGGGGGCCAAATCAACTACTCAACTAACTAATTATGCACTATTGATCATAGTGAACCAATGAGATTACAATTATTAACACACCCCCTTAATCTCAACTAGGACAATACTTTCATCATTATTAATGCAAAAGGATGCATGTTGGTCTATGTCTCAGCTAGGCTAACATTTCATTCAAAATATTCAACTTTATTTTCTTCCTTGATATGTACTTGGACTGCATCTCTTTGTCTTTCTGAGTCTGAATTTTCATGTGTGAATTTGTTTTATTACTACTCATTTAAAGTTGTAAAATTCTTCATGTGTTTCAGTCAAATTGTTTATGAGTAAATGAACTAATTTGCAACTGAAAGTAAATTGGGTTGGGCATTAAACAATCAGAAAAATGGTGGCTTGAAATTGAGTTGGGGAACAAGATAAAATTTACATGGTATCAGAGCTAAGTTAGTGAAGGAGCAGAATTAATACAGTGAAAAATTTTAGACTGTCGGTAAATTATTTTGTTAGTGGGAAACACCTTGTTGGGACTTGAATTTTCCAGTGAAATGGCAACAGGACTTAGGTTGGAAGATAGGCTAGATGGGGTTGGGAATTTTGTTCCATGGAAATCCATATTGGTGCTTATATTGGAGGAAAATGAACTTTGGGATGAAGTGGTTCATAGTACACAAGATAATCTTGTCATAGTTCCTGCTTCCACCGATCCACAAGCACTTTCATCCTTCAACAAGAAAAACATTAAAGCTAGAATAATTATTCAAAAGAGAATAAAAGAATGGTGTTGAGAGAAAAATTGAAAAGTATCAAGATAGCCAAGGCTGAGGGAGTGAATTCCTAACTTACTAGGATATCTCAGGTGAGAGATGAAGCTGCAGTAGTGGGGGAGGTTGTTTTTGGATCTGAGCTAGTGTGGGAAACTATGAATGGGGTTGCAAAGCCTTGAGCTGTTTTTTGTGGAGGACATAGTAGACAGGGATAATTTTCCTTCTTGGGACAGACTTTGGGATGACTTTGTTCACAAGGATATTTGAAGAGGTCTTGTGTAGGGGATCTCTTCTACTGGCAGGGAGGATGAGGAGAATGTGGCTTTCACTGCCAAGGGAAATAAGAAGTTTAAGAAGGGCCCCAAGAAGGGTGGGGATAAGCAACAGGGTGGACATAAGAAGGGCTTGGGAACTATGCTGGATAGTGCCCATAGAAGAAGAAGAATAATAATAATAAGTAGACAACAGCTTCAACAGAGGTTGATGAGTTTACAGCTATATTTGAGAGAGAGTTTTCTCTCTGTGCTGGGAATGTTGAGAGAGAGAGAGAGCATCCATCATCACCAATACATAAATTGAGATTGAGAGGAAGCATTCTTTGTCTACTTGCCATTTTTTCAGTGCATACACCACCAACATTGGGTATATTGACAGTGGAGCTTCGAGCCACATGAAAGGTGCTCGAGAGATGTTCTCTGAGATTTCAAAGGCAGGTATAGATGTGGAGGTAGTGTTAGTGGATGGCATAGTTGTGAGAGATATTGTGTGTGGGACCATTATATTTCAGAGAGAGTCCATGAGTCCCATGAATTTGAGGGACGTGTTGTTTGTACATGGGCTGAAAAAGAATTTGATATCAGTTTCAATGATTGAGGACAAGGGACTTGGGGTGTATTTCCTGGATGGACATGTGCGTGTATTCTCCAAGAATGTAGGACCATTTTCCTCTTACACCATTACAGTCATATGTGGGAAACTGTACAAAATCTTATTGCAGCCCCAACACACGTTGACACATACAAGAAGAAATGAGCTTTGTGATCTATGGCATAAGAGGATGGATCATATGCATCATCCATATTTGAGGATTTTGAGGGACATGTTTACAAAATTTCCTGAGTTCAGCACTGAGCACAGTGATGTATGCATAGGGTGAGCTTTGGGAAAGTACACCAAGACTGTTTTTTCGAGCAGTGATAGCAAGTCAGCATGAGTGCTTGATTTGATACATTCTAATTTGTGTGGTCCTATGTCATATATTTCTCTGAGAGTTTTTGAGTATTATGTGACATTCATTGATTATCATTCCATGAAGACTTGGATCTACTTCCCGAGGAGCAAGAAATATGAGGAGGTATTTCAGAGGTTCCAAGAGTTCAATGCTCTTGTGGAGAACCAAACTGGGAGGAGGATTCGGGCATTCAGATTAGATAACGGGGGTGAGTATAACTCCAAGGAGTTCAATGAGTATTGCAAACGGGAGGACAAATGGAGACAGTTGACAGTACCATGCACTCTTAGGAAAAATGGAGTGGAAGAAAGTAAGAACTGATCTATTGTTAGAGCAGCGAGAGCCATGTTACCGGATCAATCACTTCCTTTCTTTCTTTGGGCTGAAGCATGTAATACAGTTGTATACCTTTAGAATAAGAGTCCCCATTGTGCCTTGGGAAGCAATATTCTTGAGGAGATGTTCACAATAAAGAAGCATGAGGTGAGTGATTTTTGCATATTTGGTTGCCTGTATTTTTCCCATGTCCCTTCTAAGAAGAAGACAAATCTTGAGCCCACTATAGAGAGAGGCATCTTTGTGGGGTATGATGATACTTCAAAGTCCTTCTGCATTTATCTTCCATCCCTAAGGAAGGTTGTTGTGAGGCCAGAAGTGATATTTGAGGAGGAGCGGGCCTTCAAGAATTCCAGAGAGTTAGTGCAGGAGGAGCAGCAGGTTCCCACACCTCATGCAGCTTCAAAGTTACCTTCAATACATAATACAAGTTCACAAGTTTCTGGGGTTACTGGAATACAAGTTACAAGAACATGATCTTCAAGTTCAGTGGTTCATCCAACAGGTACACCGGGGATAGGTTTTGGTTCTCAGGTCACAGGTTCACCATACCTAGCTACCAGATAGGTTGGATATGGCCTTGGTTGTTAGTCTTCGTGATTTGGAGCAATCTAATTTTGAGGAGGCCTCTCAACATCATGTTTGGAGAGATGCCATGATGAAAGAGTACCATTCCATCATGAAGAATGATGTTTGGGAGATTGTTCCAAGACATGTGGGGAAGTCAGTGGTGACTTCTTGAGGGATTTACAAGGTAAAGCATGCTGCAGATGGCAGTGTGGAGAAATACAAAGCTCGATTTGTGGTGCGGGGTTTTTCACAGGTAGAGGGAGTTGATTATGATGATACCTTTGCAATGGCTGATCGTTATACTTCTATTAGATCATTTATTTCCATTACTGCAAAAATGGGTTGGAAGACCCATCAAATGGAAGTGAAGAATGAATTTCTCAATGGAAACATATAGGAGGAGGTTTTGGTGGAGCAGCCACAAGGATTTGAGATTCATGGGGGAGAATATCATGTTTGTAGGCTGAATAAATCCTTGTATGGGTTGAAGCAAGATCCTCGAGCTAGGCATTCCAGGATAGACTCTTACTTACTGTTCATGGGTTTTCATAAGAGTGAGGTTGATCTGAATCTCTCCTTTCATCGTGGTTGGAGATGATCTGCTCGTTCTTCTGTTATATGTGGATGATTTGTTTATCACGGGTGAGGAGAGATCCATTGCATTTTGCAAGAGGGATCTTTCTTCAAAGTATGAGATGGCTGACACTGGGTTGATGCATTAGTTTTTGGGATTGGAAGTTTGGCAGGAGCCTGGTCATATTTTCCTGGGGTAGGAAAAATACACAGTAGATATTCAAAGGAGATTTTGGATAGAGGACTGCAGGATGATGTCTACACCTATGGTCCCCAACTGGAAGAAGCTTCATGCTTATGAGGGAGAGTTGGTGGATCCTACCTTATATCGTCAGCTCATAGGTTCACTGATGTATCTGGTCAACTCTAAGCCAGATTTGTGTTTTACAGTGAACACTCTCAATCAGTTCATGGTGGAGCCTAAGAGAGTGCACTGGGTTGTTGCGAAATATGTGTTGAGATACCTTACAGGTATAGTGGATTATGGTATAGATTATAGGAGATCATATGGATTTAGTTTGATTGGAATCACAAATTCAAATTGGGAAGGAAGTGTGGCAAACCAGAAGAACACTTCTGGATGTTGTTTCAGTTTGGGATCGACAGTAGTGTCGTGGTTCACTTGGAAGCAAAAGTCTGTTGCTTTGAGTTCTGCAGAGGCTGATTACATGGCAGGAAGTCAGGCTAGTTGCGAGACATTGTGGCTTCGCAAGTTGTTGGTGGATTTATTTGATCATGAGTTGAGGCCTACGGTGATTTATTGTGACAATCAGAGTTGCATCCAACTCTCTAAGAATCATGTATTTCACGACAGGTCAAAGCATATTGAGATCAGGTACTATTTCATCCGTGATTATTTTCAAAGAGGAGTTGTGGAGTTGCAGTACATTTCCAGTGATAAGCAAGTTGCAGATATCCTGACAAAGTCTCTTGGAAGAGGCAAGTTCATTCATTCCATAGACAAGTTGGATGTAGTGCAAAACACCTTCTTCGGTAAGAGGGAGTGTTGATTTTTGTACCTACGAAAATGTTCCCCCAAATATTTTTTTCCTTGATCACTTAAAAGGGGAAAATGACATGCCCCTTACAATTAATGACTTGAGATGAGTTTTAATTTTCACTTTAGAGATTAAAGTTACTTTTTGATAAATTTAAGTGAGGTGAGTGAAATTAATTTTGGAGACAATTAATTGTGCATTTAATCGCATTCGTCCATCTAATTCATTGTGGGCCCTTGTATTAGATGACCATTCAAATTCCTCATTTAGACACCAAAAATGCAAGGGAAGGCATGAGATATTAATTCATTTTCATTCATGAGTTTTCAAGAGCAGAGAAAGAGGAGAAGTTGCAGACTTAGAGAGAGCAACAATGGGCACGATTCCCAATACCATACAACAACCATAAATACATTTTTGTACAACACGAATCCCAAGGCATATTTCTAGGCACAAATTTCAAGGTCAGTACAACCACATTAATTGGTGTTCAGTATAACAGAGACATGAATTTTGAGACAAGTCTGGGCACGGATTTCAAGGCATCCCGTATACTTTTCTGGGCACATATTTCGAGGTAGTCCTTATAGCATGTGGGAATGGAAATCGAGGTCCTTACAGTCTGTACGATACAACAATGGGTACGAAAATCGATATAGTCCATACAGTCAGTTTGGCACATTTTTCAAGGCAACTGGTTGACATAAATTTTGACTGTAAAATTTTTGAATTCAATCAACTTGTTGAGCATTGTGGTGGAGATAAGTTTATCTCTGTTTTTTGTTGTACTTTAATTTATTAAAGAAAATAAAATTATCTCTCTCAAGAACAGGTTTTCCCTGGAGGTTGGGGTTTTTCCTGGGTCATTTGACCAAAAAATTCTGAATTTGAATTTTCATGTGTGAATGTGTTTTACTACTGCTCATTTAAAGTTGTAAAATTATTCATGTGTTTCAGTGAAATTGTTTATGAGTAAATGAACTAATTTGTAGCTGAAAGTAAATTGGGTTGGGCATTAAACAATCATAAAAGTGGTGGCTTGAAACCGGGTTGGGGAATGAGATAAAATTTACAACTATAGACGCTCATCAATAATAGGAGTCTGCTCATATATATCCTTCAAAGTTAGGTTTTTATGGTTCTTGATTGCTGGTGTTTCTTCTATGCTTGTTTCTACTGTCTGTTGCTTTTTCTCAACAATTGTTGCAGCTTCTATGCTGCTATAAATTGTCTCTTTCTCAGAGAGAATATCACTCACATCACTGGACATGGCTACATTGACAAGTTTGATTTCACTATCATCAACCAACATAACTGGACGAATGATATTTGTTGGGTCTACTTGATCACTGGCTACCTCAAAGACATGGTATTCTTAATTGTCTTCCTAGTACTTTGTGTGACTTGCAAAGTCATCTTCTTCTACAGTCGGTTCCTCACTTAGCACTTCTTTCAGTATATCCCATGCTCTTTTTGGAGTATCAGCTTCTTCAATGTAATGAAAAATGGGATAATATATACTCTCTTGTTTAATACTTAAGGCAACAACTTGCCTTTTTTCTTTCTAAAACTCAGACAAAGCCTTAAATGCATCTGGATCAATGGGATCCTCTTCAACTAAGTAATGCCACAAATCTTGTGACCTTAACAAAAATTCTTACTTCCATAGCCCATAGATCATAATTATCTCCATCAAATGTCTATCATAGTCCTACTGGTGTTAATAGATTTCTTACTTCTTCAAGATCTTTTGGTAACTCCATCATCTTCCAGATTCAATCTTATCCAATCTGATCTATGTGTGGTTTCCACTTTGTGAAAAGGATTACCCAAGAAAATAAGGAATGGATCAGGCTATACGCTCTGATACCATCCATGTTAAAGATTAAAGACAAGAAGCAGAAGATGGTGGAACACACAATGGGCATATTGATTACATGTGCAATGGAATGCATTCTCATTATTAACCAAATGTATATATATGACTACATAACATCAAAACCACAGGTCAATACCATGGGTTAGAGAATACCATGGGCCACTAATTCTAGGTAAGGGGACCAAATCAACTACTCAACTAACTAACTAATTATTTCACTACTGACCATAGCGGACCAGTGAGATTACAATTCTTAACAATATTCACCAGAGGCGAATTAATTTTATAGACATGCCTAGAGATTTGATATATTCTTTAAGGTTTTCCTATTGATGCTCTTATTCGGTCTTGCCTTTTGGAGGAGAAATTTGGTGATGCAACTTATCAATATGGCAGCCCTAGTGGTTCATACACTCTGAAGTGGACATTTCATAAGGAACAATTGTTAAAAGAGTATAAGGCTCGAGCCAGAGAACTGAAGATTGGAAGGAAGACCATTTTTTAAGATTGAGAAGAGATTGAGGATGTGTGTCTACTTACTGACCTAGATCTAACGATTATGAATGAGTTGAAATTTTTTTTCTTCTTCGCATTTGTAGCAGACTTCCAAGTGAGGAGCTATGCATCAAACAATTATATTCTTGATTTACATTTCCTATTTTGTTCTTATAAAGTGAAGATCCTTTGGATTTTAGTTGAAGGTCATTTGGTTGCATGAAATAGTTATTATGGTTAATACGTAGTTTTGGTTTAACCACTATTAAGTTAATAGGGAGTTTAATTTTGAACTGGCTTCTTAATTGAGAAGATTGTAAGGGGAGTGTAGTGCAGAAATTGTTGTATAGCTTACATTAGTGTAGAGACTTAGACCTGCACTTTGATTCCTTGTGTTACCAACCATCCTACTACAAGACACTATATTGTAAGCTTTTATAGAGTTTTCTTGTGAACTCAAACAAGTATGGGATGGTTGATTGTGATGAAGGAATCCTACATAGTTTTCCTTAGTTTGGACCAAGTCCAATGGAATAGAGATTCTTATTTACAGATGTTGTATTTCATTGATTGTGAGCAAGAAAATTGTATTGTAAGAAGAAAATGGTGGACAGTGCTACTGAGCATCGTAAAAAAAGGAGAGAGTTCAAGTTCAGAAAACTATTTGCATTTGCAGAGGTAAAACCTTCAATTTTTGAATTTTAACCCAATTTGAGGATCATCATTAGATTAAAACTCTGGCAAACAGTCAACTTTGTAAGTTTTATTGAATTTTAGTAGTACTTTCAATTGTTTTATGTAAGTTTCAAATCGAAACATAATTGAATTGTAATCGGGTGGAATCTCGGTTGAACCCAACACCCCTCAAGCTGTTGATTTTGATTGTTGAGTGTTTTGTAAAAGGGTGGAGTTACAAGAATCCTTTTACTATTTGAGTGAGTCTTCAGATTTAGTTTATTAGAATAAATAGTTTGGTAGAGTCACTGAACACTCTACTTCTCTCTTCTCTCAACAACACTATCATGGTCGACAAAACAACTCTCACTCACATCCAAAATTGTGTACAAAATTCACAAGCCACACTTGAGTTTCTATATCTTGATTTATAGCTCCTATAAGAAGAAACACATTATGAACTTGTTCCTCTTTAGAACAATCCTCTTTATGATTCCTTTCAACAGCCTAGACATAATGACACCACTTCAGAAGCACATAAGCAAATCAATGGATCCACTTTAGAAGCAAAAGAAAACAAAGATGAAGTGATGCATAGAAGTTCCACTTGTTATTTCCAATCCCATCATCAAACCATGGGAAGAGATCACCCAAATCAAGAATAGAGCCAGTCTTGGATGCAAAAAGAAAGTAATTGCCCACATTCCTGATTTATCCAAGTCAATCCAGTTTCAAAGCGTTGGGTTCTTAAAAGAAAGTTCATCTTCTTCTACTCCAGTTTAGAGTTCCAAATGCCAACATTGTGATCAAGTTGGCCATATGAAATATCAGTGTTTTGATCTTCTTCCTTATAAGCATTGTGGAATGAATAACCATTCTTGTCACGTCCCCAACCCTCTGACCGACGAAGAGGACGCGACTCAACATGCTAACTACACACCCAGGAAATCTAGCCCCATGAGAACAATATAAAATGTAATGCAATAAAAAAACATAGATGCATAAACATTCAATATACAGCGAAAGCATTTACATTTCATTCAACACATTCATAGCATTTAACTTGTTCATATTGATTTATAAAACAACACAGTTGCAAGGACTTAAGCACAAGAATACTTATCTTCAAGAAATCTTGTCCCGTAACCAGCGACGTCGTTGCAACGTTCCACCAAACCATAGGCCAGTGTGCTCATAAATCTCTCAACAACATTGCCACCCCCAAGCTAGGCATGATTCCACAAGGAGTAAGGGGAAACTAGCAGGCTCACACGTAGCCAAGGGTACACAACAATACATAGCCAAGCCAACAGAGTTGGATTTATTAGGCTATCAGGAGCTGGAAACACTGGCTTCTAAGCTAGTGGGATCACTGAAGAGTTAAGGACAGCTGCACCAGATTTAGCCTGACTTCTAAGACATCCACACACACCCACCACAAGGAATCATCCCCTTCTAGTGCTATTCATGGGGTGTAGAGAACAAAGCCAGCCCTCTAGCTCTATCTGTGAGGCTCCTGCACACACTAGGTTTATCAAGCAAGCTCAAATCCCATTTCCACTCCCAATTCAATTCAAGCCAAAGCCAAAAGATGCACCCATAACACAATATGATTTCTAGGTTTGAGGAAGAACAGTTTGGGCAACAAAAACGAATTGCTAGGATGGGTAAAATAGTTCCCTAACAGCAATTCAATTTCCAGGGATGCTTTGGCCCTAATGTGGCAAAAATGGACTCAACAACACCCAAAATTGTGGATCTCTTCTTCCCCTCACTAGGAATTGACAGAAAACAATTTCCAGCTTGGAAACAATGGGGAAAATGCAACAAAAATGTGGGAAAGGAAACTCAACCACTGATAATCACCAACAATGATTTCCCATCCTAAGCAAAATGAGGTAACAACCAAAAACGTGAATGGTTTCACACATAGGAAGTTCTGAATGCCTGAGAGAGCTCACGTAAAGGAAAAATGGTGAGGAAAACATGAAAGCATCCAAGCATGGTATAATGGCATACGTTTTTGGGTTTTTACTTGCCCAAGGAGTCAAGATGCATTTCCCAAAACTGATGGCTTCCCCAATTTGAATTTTGGGTTGTCATACCTTGCCCATCCCATGCAATAACCAACTCAACCAACTTCTGGCAGTAATAAATGATTAGGTGAATAGGACAAGAAAGGTAGTTGACAGTTTGATGGGTTCTCCCTTTGACATTTGGCTTTTCCCCATTGGCCCCAAAGGTTTGAATATTTATCCCCCCTTATCCTTAGGAAATTAGGCCCCTTCTCATTATGGTTTCATTGACATAGCTAGTTGTGGGTATTTTAATTAAAATCCATATGTACATGGTGTCCATAATTATAATGTGCATGGCTAGCACAAAATACCATTGGCATCAATTTTAATTGCCAAAACATAAAATGATAAATTAATGGTGGGGATTTTTCCCTTAGCTCCACACCATGATTAATTACAATATATACATCATTATTATACATTTAATGCAAATGGGGTCAAAACAGGGGTGTTACAATTCGTCATATAGATGCTTCATTCTGAAGAAATCTGCAAGAGAAAAGATTCACTATGAATGGATCGCTTCTTGGTAATGATTGTAAACGACCAAGAATATATATGTCATATTAAATAATTCATTCCCGAGTAATGACAAATCTTGCATCTAAGAGATATTCTTCTCCTCACTTTTTCCTTGACAAGGGAGGAATGACACCACCAAATGATAGCCAAGAATAAGCGAGCCTATATCAGATCCAAAGCCTTGATCCCGAATTATCTAGCCAAACTCAGACCTACAACCAAATCCAAATCCAGATCCATGACTATTCATTTAGTAGAATGCATCAGATTCGACATCTTTTTAGAATGTTCCAAGAACCTTTGATCCTTCGAGCCAAGTTCCAAAGTTTGTGGTCGTCCTAAACTCACCCATTTAGTAGAATACATACACCTTATGATAGCCTTTCATAATGTTCCAAGAACCTCTGATCCTTTGAGACAAGTTCCATAGATTGTGGTAATCCTTAAACCACCTTCATGGTGCATGGTTAGTGGTCATCTAAAACCACCCTTCATATCCTTGGATTAATTATGGTCATCCAAAACCACAACTTTAAAGTTGCTGAGATATTTCAGTTTGTGGTCATCTTAAAACCACCCATTTAGTAGAAGCCATCAACTTTTTATAACATTTTGATTCAGATAGCACTTTTAGCCATTTGCAGCTCCAGGTTTCAGCTCTCTTCTTGGACTCACTTACACCACTTTGGATTAAGGGGGGGAATGTTGGAAACATAATCCTTTGGGTTATGGAATGTTGTTTATTCTTCAAAATATTGTTGAGAAAAGAAACCGAAAAGTCATAGGTGAGTAGAAAGAGTTGTGAAGGAGTCCAAGACACCACTTGGAATATGAAACTAAGGGTAACTCTACATTTATTTATATGTACATATCTTAATGAGAAAAACATCTCACACTTATCTATTTTCTTTTGTTTGGATTTGTTCTAGTCATCTGAGGGTATGTTCTTTTGGGAATCCTAACAAAAACATCACACAATACAATCCCACATATGCCAAAATAAAATGTAAAGTATGCAAGCTATTCCATTAAAAAATAAAATAATTTTAGAAACAATCATCTCTAACATTTATTCAAATTATGTGAGTAACCCGTTTATCTTATTTGGACCTATAATACCACTTGCTTGAGCATTACATCAAAAACATCAAACAATACAATCCCAACATACAAGACAATGTAAAGTTTATAAGAATGGATTATACCATCTATTGTGCTAGTAGAAAACTCGTGTATACCAACCCTAGATCTATGAACTCATTGTTGTTTTCCCTAGGCTTAACTTGTCATGACATCTCTCTCAAGCTCAGATCTAGGGGGTGCCTCTCTGTGATATGAGGAGGAATCATTTTTTAGCCAAGCTGCTCTCTTTCACCCCCCTCCAACTCTTATGCACTCTTCTTTAGATTTGTAAAGATTGCCTCTATCACTAAGGTTAATATTTCCTCTTTAGCTTCCAGTCACAAATCCATAACTCTCTTAGAGCTTGGGATCATCATACAATTCACTGGTTTGTGGCCATCCCCTAGAGCAATAAAATCTTGGATTTCAAATACTAGAGGCCTCTTATCAAGGGAGACTTGCTTCATATTTTTGTCGATGAGGGTATTTTCTTTTTCTATTTGAAAAGGAGGACTAAGATTGTATCTTTAAGAGTGGTCCATACTTCTTGGGTCCAAAGGTATGTATTTGAACCATTATCCTTTGGATTTCAACTTGAAAAAATATATCCCCTCTGTGGTTCTTATGTGGGTTTACCTCCCACACCTTCCCTTACACTATTGGAGTGATGAAGACTTGGCAAAAATTGGAAACACTCTTGGGAGTTATATTGATACATAAGAGACAAAACAACAAATGTTTCCTTGTGTTAGAATTTGTGTGGAAGAATATATAGAAAAGGGCCTCTTAAAAGTTATAAACCTTTCAATCTATGGATGGAATTACACTCATAAATTAGCTTACAAAAAACTTCCCTTCAAGTGCAAGAATTTCCATGAGTATGGCCACTTTTCACAAAATTGTCCCAAAGCTCATGTGCAATAATTGACCCCAAAAAATGAAGGTGAATGGAAACAAGTGAAAAACAAGGGAAACGTTATTGGGAATGCAGTGAAATCAATCAGTGGTTTTCCATCTCATTTGGCTCACCAATCTAACTAATTTTAGGTTCTCTCTCAATAAGATCCCAAAGAGCCAAAGGATGCATAGGTTCAAGAAGCACTACCGACCTTTCATGAGAAGTAACAAAATACTATGGAGAAACCACTTCTTGAAGATGTGTCCAAAGGAATCTGTAGAACCTAGGTACCTCTTGAGCCAATCATAGAAGTTATATCCTTGCAAGTGAAGACTACAACTATTCCTAGTGGAATAATGACAAGGTTGAAGACCAAGCAACATTAACAATAAGAAGGAATGGAGGAATCTGAAGAAGGAAAGTTTCCTCCAAAAATCTCAAATAGGAAAATGAAACAGATTGCATCAAAAGAAAAATATTTAGGGTTACAAACTACTCTTGAGAACTCATTCAATATTGCTCCTCAGAGGAACTTTATTAAGAGGAAGTTGGACAATGAAGATGGAGTGATAATTCCTCAATCTAGTGGTCAATAATGAATATGGTCTCCTGAACTTGTAAAGGGTTGGGGAGAAAACATAAATGAAAGTAAAAAAGTTTTTATTAAAGTGATCTCCACTAAATGTTGAATTTGACTATGGGAAATGACCATTGGGGGTGCTACTAATTCTTCTTTTATTGCTTTGGTCCCCAAAGAGACAACCCACCTCACTTTCTAGATTTAGACCCATCTCTTTATGTAACACCTAGTTAAATTTGACGGTATGAACAACTTGAATTAATTTCAACTGTTGATCATCCTCTATCTATCAAAATAACTGTAAACCCAACAACTTGGCATTTTGAACCTCTGTTAACTAAGAAATCAAGATCTTTACCGAACTCAAAATATTTCCTCAAGTCAATCTACCATTCTTGTTGATAATCACAAGATCTAATCCATGGCCCTGTTAAAACACCACTCGAGCAATTCAAAACCATGACTTTCTCATAGGCATTTTGTAAAACACTTTGTTTGAAAAGTTAGATTTCTTCCTATAAATATTGATTATGTCCTATACAATCACAATGTTGCAACCAAGAGCTCTAATACGACTTTGTAGCATCGCCATCCATCATTCTGACTATAAGAGGGGCTAGTTACAAATTCCATGTTTCAAAACCTAACCCTATGGGCCATTATTCAAATTCAGAACTAATTTAAGTTTCCTATGGGAAACATAAACTAAGAATTGCAAGAGTATAAAACACAATAGAATTAACACTATATTCACACATACATCATGCATAAACAAACATATTCATAATAGGAAGTACATATAATCATTGCACATTCATAGACAAAAAAATGATACTTATCTTTTAATTGAACAAGATCCAAGAAATTGGTTGTGTAAGACCAATTTTCACCCAACAATAGGTATCAATTGCAAATACCACCCCCAAACTAGGCTATGAGGCTACCAAGGTGAAGGAACCACCTATAGGTTTTTTTCTCTTAACCCAAAACCCATTTTCTCTTTAGTCAATATGCTCACCACTGAGCACTACAAAAATTTCATTCAACCATCCCATCCATAGAAGTCTCTTCCACTGCCTCACACAACACAAGAAAGGCCTACTCCTTCTCTACTCAATAGTGCCTTAGAATACCCAACCCTTATAATGCTATATAGTGTGTGCAAAAAGATTCCAACCTATTGTAGTCTTTGAAAGAGCCTCCTATAAAATCAATTCATGGCTTCTCAAGCAACCATGAGCAACAAATAAATAGAAGCTACAGTTTCTTATCTTTCCCAGCCACCTGTGTTGCAGGGGTACGTGTCCCCAGGGGCTGGGTTCACGTCCTCGTCCTGGGGACCTCTCAAACGTTTCTTGAAGTACTCGAGTACCAGAAACCTTTGGCCAAAAATTCAAAAACTCTGCTTGGTTTGGGGACCTCGTCCCCTGATTTTGGGGACTTTCAGGAAACTTCATTCACTTGAGATTTAATATATATATATATATAATTTTACCATTATGAAGATGAAGACGGAAGGGGTGGGTGTGGATCTCCCTACCATCTTAATGCCCTATGGGTCTGTCCTACCTTCCCAACCCTCATTTGACATTTGATTTCACTTGGAGAGAACCAATTACATTTTTTGAAAACAGTTTATATTTATGTTAATCTTAGAAATATTAAATTTGAATAAAATCAAATTATTTGGTATATAAATATTATCATTGAAAATTTAAAATGTATTATCGATGATCATATTCACCATATAAGATATTATACATTATGGACTTTGTTCCTTTTTTTATAAGATGCTTCCTCAATGCATCAATTAGTTAAGTATTAACTAATTGTATTAGTTATAAGATTAACTATTTTCATAAGGTCTTTCTAACTAGTTATTCATTTTACATGAGGATATCAAGATGGTTTATTCTATAGTTGACTTAGCACTTACAAACATAAACACGAAAATTATGAACCATTTAGATTATGATGCCACCACCTACACTCATAAACATAAACACGAAAATTATGAACCATTTAGATTACAATGCCACCACTTACACTCAGAAACATAAACTCACTTGCTTGATTATGTAGACAATTTCCACTTTATATCAATGGTTTATGAACTTTGAAGCAATGTGCATGTTACTTATTGAAATTGAATACTTGTGAAAATGATTTAATTTTTTATTTCATATGTGTGTGTGTGTGTGTTACTCAGAAAAATAAACTTGCTTGATTATGTAGAGAATTTCCATTTTATATCAATGGTTTATGAACTTTGAAGCAATGTGCATGCTACTTATTGAAATTGAATACTAGTGAAAATGATTTAATTTTTTATTTCATATATATATATATATATATATATATATAGTATCCCAATGTATCCAAATCCTCTGTTTCAAAAAGTGGCATCCCCATGCCCATACCCGTCCCCAAGTTTCTTGGTAACTTAGTGAAGCTCACCTACAACTATCCTCTTCACTCTAATGTCTGCAATTTCTTACTCACAATGCTAATTTCTAGTTAATTTCATGTACTCTGATTATCATTAATGATGAAAACAACATGAATTCTATGTAGTGTACGAATTCTACATGGAGAATGTGTGATAGACTCCCATGGAGATGTGATGATTAATGAAAAGATAGTCGGCACTACTTTTAAGTTTTGACCATAGAAGGAAGGATTTACAATTGTCATAAAAATATATTCATTCAATGCTTCCATAACTACATGATAAGACTTTCCCACCAACCTCACACATGCATTCAATGATTGTAGTTAAAAATCCAAAAGGAGGTAAATGGTTCATTTAAGGCACATGGAAGAAATTGATGAGTTCTAACGTTGACACTTGGAAAAAGAAGATTTACTCTCCCTTAGACCCCTTTTCCTCTTCCCCTCTAGTGTAATCTTAACTCCTCTATTTCTCTATAAACAAGCATCTTGGACCATTTTATTATTTTCCATCATAATATTTACATAACGTTTGAGTGACGATGACAAGCCAACCACATGGCCCATATAGAAATATTTACGCTATACATGCTTAGTCATTTACTAGTTCGGCCTTGGCCTTGAGCTCCACACTAGGAATATTTATTGGCATATTTATAGCATTTACATAATATGATATATGGCTGTAAATATATTCTTATAAATACAAGAAGTACTCTACCGAAAATATTAAAAAATAGAAAAGACAACTTTGAAACCAAGAAGTGATCATAGAAACCCTCAAAGAGCCTTGAATGAGAAGTCAATAAAATATTGAAGGCTTGAAAACTAAATTACAACAAAAGGAACAGGAAAAGAAATATTTAAACACTTGGAACAAAATATTGTGCATGCAACCACAAAAGCACATTGAGAGTCTTAAACTGCTATTGATAAATTGAGTCTACAGTTTGACCACCTGAAAGCCAACCTATGTTAGACTTAGATATGGTACAAGTGCGATCGAGGACTAATGAAGCTAATAGAGAACCAATACCATGAATGCCTTGTTGCAACAAAATATGCTAGATATACTATGAGAAACTATATAAGGCTGCAAAATTGCAAAGCAACGTTAAAAGAATAAGAACAATTCTACTTCACTTACAGAGGACCCTTAGCCCTGCTACAATTATATCTGGTGGTATTATATATGACATGCCATTTCCAAATAGTCATTTTCTATCTATGCCATTTCTAGAAAGTCCTTTTCCATTTGGATTACTATAACAAACCCAAACTCTAGGAGATGGGGTAAATTTTTATTTATTTTTAAATGATTTCATTTTAACAACCAAAAACATTAGCTCAAGGAATTACATGGCATTAAAACTCAAGTGCATTCCCCATCAATTCTTAAATTGCAGAGACGAAAGTAAATGTATGATTAATGTAAGAGATTTTTACAAAGTCTTACGAACAACACTTATATTTGTGAGTCCATCATTTTCTCATGCTATCACCATACTATTACTTTTGTTTTTCTTATAACTTAAACCATGGTATGCTTCATATGTGCAAAACTATGATTCATGGTCCATTCATTATATACAAATAGGAAAGTGGGTACTCTTTAAACATCACAAAATTGTGGAGCATTAAATTGGGTCAGTTAGTAGAGATAAACCACATAAAGAAAAATACAAAAACGAGAGAGGGAGAGACACCCATATACATGGTTTACCCCTAACCAGGGGCTACGTCCACCAAGACTGTTAATATTTCTATAAATTATTCAGTAAAAGGTTACAAATCTGCAATGCAAGTACTGCTTTTCATCTTCCTTATCCTCAAGTCTCTATTTAGCTTTATTGTGTGGCCTTTTAAAGGGAATAATACCATCTAAAGCAATTACAAATATTTTCACTTAAACTATCCCAAGGGAAATAATAAACGACTACAATTAGAAACTTACTTGGTTCCTTCGCCTCTTATCTTACATATTTATACTAAATCATTGGCCACCCCAAGTTGGCATGAATCCACTCAACAAAAGCATAAAAGGAAAGTTACATTGAAGTCCTTACATTACTAAGCTCACTATCATGGCTAAAACCTACCATTTGGTCTTCCTTAGACATATTAACTTCATAAACAAAAATCTTAGTTCCACAATTATCTAGTCTTGTTTCCACAAACTGTAAGTGTTTGAAATATAAATTACAAAGGTAATACTCATCTTGTTGCACTAAATGTGGAGGTGAAGATTTACTATTCAGCTTATTTACTTCCATTCAGATATCTATTTATTATTACACATCAAAAAATCAAGAGATGTCCTTCTTAACCTCTTATAATATTACCTAAAATATGTATGCTCCAAAAACCGATCGTGTGACAACCAAGAAGCGTGCTCTTCACCAAATTCATGTGTAATAAAATACAAATAATCTAATTAATACAATGGAGGTACTACGCCCTCATTGTGAGAAATACAAATATATGATATAAATACACTCAATATAACTGAGGGTTGATCCCTTCGTCCATGTAAGATGAACTATTCAAGTTTTTTACAATAACTATTCAAGTTATTTGCGATGGATTTCTTCCAAGGATACCACTCCTTAGATCATAACATTATAAACGTATCCCAATTCTATTTCTTACTATAGTATGAGTTAGATTTTTCATAATATAAAGAATATTTAAATAATGTTGAAATATTTATAGGATAATTCCCTAGTCTTACTTAGGATAATCATAAGATCATTACACTTAACATTTCTTCGAGTTCCCAAGGCATCGAGATGATGCCCATCATCTACTCTTGGATTTCGAGCCACTCACGCTACCCACTGCTTTTACCGACCTTGAGCTTCTCGCTAGAAAGTTGTACATTTGCAGTGACCGTGTATTTTTCTGTTACTGAAGAATATGAGTTGTAGAGAGGATGTTACATCCTCCCCCCTTTCAAAGTATACCATCCTCAGCGTAGGCATCTTTCAAGACCTTTTTCTTCCACATACATTTTCCTTTGCAATTATCAAACTTTATCCATTTTTTCCTTGCTTTCGTGTCTCTTTTGGTTATCTTTATTTCATAACTTGTTCTTTAAATAAACATCACAAGGCATTTGCAACATTTAATATAAGACACACACACACACACACACACACACACACACACATATATATATCGAAAGAATTATAAACAACAACTTCTTTCCCAAAGATGTACCTGCAACATTTGTCAGTGATACATGATATATGTGAAAACCACAATTTTTCAGGCAAATCCTTCATGCATTTCACTACATAACACACAATTGGCCATATTCAATTTTGTATCCATATCTCTGATATGGTGATACTTCTTCTCAAGTACCTTTAATCATTTCCACGTGATTCACAACACACGCAATCATATTAAATTAGCATAACATGTATATAATCATAATTTTTCTTCACATATTCCAAAACATATACTAATCAAAGCATTACCAATGCATATAGTAACAATATTTTTATCACATTTGTCACAAGAGGATTCACCACATATATATCTTTGTGATCAACAGTCATGATATATAAAATACCAAACATAACATTCACATGCGTACCTTTTGTATGGCACTAATGTTCCAAGCACTTCTTGGATGTGATCTTCTTCCAAAAATTTTGGCATGCATATATACATGAGGGTCATCGCCTCACAGAAGTGCTAGTTCACATGCAAGCCTCCTCAACCTGTATATATTATATTCATCCATTACAAAGACGATACCCTTCATCGATTTTTTACAGCTCTCAAGCGTATCTCCTACATAGAAGCTGGAAACCCACATATATTTGATACTAAAATCACAAAAGATATCACTACAGAACCTAACACCTTACTTTGGTGCTCCCTGGCAGTTCTGCTTAAGAGCCTAAAACCTCATCTGGGTGCTCACTGCTCACTGGTAGCTCTTTTCCTAGGCATAGGACTTAATATCATAGAGTGCTCAGCAGAGTCTAACACCTCACAAGAGTGTTCCCTGGAAACTCTGTACTAACTTATCGAAAATTTCAGAGCCTAACACCTCTCCAGGGTGCTCCATAACAGCTCTTCTTAATTCTAAAATACTTTGTGTTCAACCATTTCAATTTGTTTATTCTAGAAATTAAGTCTCAGTTTCAAGTCGTATTACTTCTTGCAATTATGCATAATGAGACTAAACAATTTAGTGTTCTAGAACCGACACGTTCAACACCAAACTTAGTTTCTCTTGCTTAATCACATAATTTCAATATCCAGTTTTCTTCTTCCTCTTCATGAGTTGGTTAATCATGTAAGATTTGTTTAGTATAGAAATTTTTTCTTAGAAATTAGAGCCTTATAACCCAAGGAGTCCCCTGTGATCAACTCAAAAATTTCATAATTCTTTATCTAATTAGTCTTTAGTCATATTAGGTTCCATTTATTCATAATCATATTCAATTATTTTGTTATGTAATTAATCTAGCTACGTTGACAATCTAATGAAAAATATTTAATATCATTTCAAAAGAAATATTAAATGCATAAAATATCATAATCATCACCAAGCATACCAAATATTTCCGAAACTATCAGTACTACTTCAAACCAAGAATTTAATACTTTTAAACATACTTGATTTATTCTTGAGCCCACCAGCTCAACACCATATCCACATGGTAACTCAATGTTCTTGATGCTTGAGAGCTTACTCTCTCAACATTAAGGTATATCTATCTATGTCTTTCAATACTTACGTAGCCATATTAGACATCCAACATGTTTCAACAACACATTATCACACTATGCATAACTTGATACTTTTAATATCTATGCATGTACAAACCATTTCAAAAACTCTATAAATCAATTGCATCATCATAGGAATGCCATAAACACAAATAATCATTCTAAAAAAAATCCTAAAGTTACCATACTCAAGTTCTTCATTAGAAATTTTCAAAACTTTTACAAAGTATGATCTCAGCATATCAACTTATCTAAACTATGTTTTGCCATAAATGCAATTGTTCAATTAAATGATAATGTCTTGCTAACACTTTCCTATTAATCAAGGAATCATATTGATTCTAGATGTTACATTTTCCATCGAAGAGTTTATCCTTTGTCCTTGCTTGTCTTACCGAATATTCCCATGTGATGATGGTTCTTGCAACCATGTGTACTTGCGTTCTTAACTCACAACTTCTTGCCAGAAATCATTTACATTATAATCTCGTAAAGAAAACTATAAAATATAATAGCAAGTTATTTTTTGAAATGCTCATAAACTCTTGCTGCAATAAGATATTATTTTGCATAATCTCAATGCACTTTTTTATTCAAATTGAATTTACATTAAACTGTTAACACTGCCACAACCCTTACCTCAGGATGCCCTCACTTCAACCTCTTCGATTCGATGCATTAGTACCATGCACTCAAATTTTCTAGCAAACTTTCAGCGTCATACATAAAATTGCACTTTACTCAACATAATACACGTCTTTACATATGTACTCCAATCAGAGTAACCGTTAGAATGGTAACATATTCTTTTTCTAATTCACAAATATTTACAACCGAACAAAATCAAACATATTACATTGTCTATTTTGGATAACCCTTCACTCTTCCAACATATATTTTTCTGCAATTCAGTTTATGGAACTAGCTTCATGCATTCAAGCACATGATTCTAAGTGAGCTAGTTCATGTACTTGCCGATTAAAACACTATCATTTCTATAGCATGCATACCAATAAGTAAACATAAAGTTTCATATTCAAATAAAAATTTCTTCACACGGTTCACACCACGTTCACACATAGTTGTATGCAGGTGAGTCCATTAGATCCGAGTGTTGAGAACCTGCTCTGATACCATTTGTAACAAACCCAAACTCTAGGAGATGAGGTAATTTTTTTTTTAAACAATTTCATTTTAACAACCAAAAACATTAGCTCAAGGAATTACATGGCATTGCAACTCAAGTGCATTCCCCATCAATTCTTAAATTCCAGAGACGAAAGTAAATGTATGATTAATGTAAGATATTTTTACAAAGTCTTACAAACAACACTTATACTTGTTTTCCATCATTTTCTCATGCTATCACCATACTATTACTTTTGATTTTCTTATAACTTAAACCACGTTATTGTTCATGTGTGCAAAACTATGATTCATAGTCCATTCATTATATACAAATAGGAAAGTGGATACTCTTTAAACATCACAAAATTGTGGAGCATTAACTCGGGTCACTTAGCAGAGATAAAACACATAAAGAAAAATACAAAAGCATGGCTAAAACCTACCGTTTGGTCTTCCTTAGACATATTAACTTCAGAAACAAAAAGATTAGTTCCACAATTATCTAGTCTTGTTTCCACAAACTGTAAGTGTTTGAAATAAAAATTACAAAAGTAATACTCATCTTGCAGTAAATGTGGAGGTGAAGATTTACTGTTCAGCTTAGTCTTATTTAGGACCAGTGCTTTTATTGACCTTAAGCTTCTAGCTAGAAAGTTGTACATTTGCAGTTACCCTGTATTTTTCTGTTACTAAAGAATATAAATAAGAAAGAGGATGTTACAATTACTATTCATGATATGTATAATATAATGCAGAATCCCAAGAATTTGTATATTGAAACTTTTTTTTGATACCTTATAGTGTCATTAGTCTACTTGATGTGGTTTTATTTGTAGAAGAAAAAATCTATACTGATTTCTCAATATGTTTTGTAAGGTAGTTTGATTTTGCTAAATTGAACAATATAATTCAGAATTTAATATAAATTTTGAGCTGTGCTCTTTTTTCTCTCTGTGAAAAAAAAAAAATCTTGCATAATTCAAAAAAACAAAAACCAACTACTTATATTTGCAAAATTGTGTAGCAATTATAGTGCAAAAGTTCTCGTTCGGATGGCTAATGCGTATTAAAAACAGAAATATAAAGTAAAAGGGTTATTCATTTGGGTAATAAACTTGGGATGAATTCTTCGTTTAGGTAATAAATTTGGGAAGCCCCAAGGGTTAGCTCAATTGGTAAGACGTGCGCACACTCTTTCGGTTCGGGAAGAGGTCACGGGTTCGAGCCTTGAGTCCTCTGGGGTTAGGCCTTCTGCTAGGATGGCCGGCGGTTTACCACCTCTACCATCCACGAATGTGGGGAAGTATTGCTGGGTTTCCCGTGGATCTTTCCATCTGAAAAAGGTAATAAATTTGGGTTGAATTCGGTAAATTTATTTTCAAGCATAGTTAGAGTTTCTGGATTTGCCAAATTCCCTGTTCCATTGGACCATTTTTCTTACTCTAAACAGAGTTTGGTTTATAAATTCAAAACTCTAAACTCTTAATTTATAGACACAGAAAAATTTGCTACACTTTTAGTCAGCTTCTACGTGTGAAAATTAATTAAATGTTTATAGACACAGAAAAATTTGCTACACTTTTAGTCAGCTTCTACGTGTGAAAATTAATTAAATGTTTATTTTCAAGAAGTTCCACTATACAGAGTGAATATCCAACATGAATGGAATTTAAATTGGAGTATACACATTTTCCTCGTAGAGAAGAAAGGAAAAGTTATTTTCCAACTCTTCACAAAAAATTAATTAAATTTTAGAGTCAAATAAACTGAATCATCACTTTATAAATGTCTGCCGTTACTCTAAAACTGTTAAACTCATTTCAAATCTTTTTGATATATAGCCACTTTAAAAATTAAATAATAAATATTTTACTTTAAAAAATTAAAATAAAAAACCAATTAACATTTTTGTAATTTTAATTTTTTTAAGGTTTTTTCAAAATAATAATATTTATTTTGATTTCCATTTCAATTTCAAAGCCATGACAATAGCTTTAATAATTATATTAGTTATATTAGACAACAAAATCTATTGGACATTAACCATCTAAATTGACCATGAGCTTTATCATAGGTTAGATAAAACATGTGGTTGTATCGTCTACAACGGTCGTAATACTGTTTCACCCAGGACCTTAATATCAAGCTGGAATAGCTCAGTTGGTTAGAGCGTGTGGCTGTTAACCACAAGGTCGGAGGTTCAAGCCCTCCTTCTAGCGGCCCAACTTTATCTACTCGCAGGGACCTGGTAAATGAAAGCACCAACCAGGTCGTTTTCATTTAATATTTTCTACTCCGAGGGACCTGTGAGTGTGTGAGGATGCAAAACCAGGTCGTTTTCATTTAATATTTTCTACTCCGAGGGACCTGTGAGTGTGTGAGGATGCAAAACCAGGTCGTTTTCATTTAATATTTTCTACTCCGAGGGACCTGTGAGTGTGTGAGGATGCAAAGCTACAGGATAAATGAAGCAACCAGGTCGTTTTCATTCAACTTTTTCTACTCCGAGGGACCTGTGAGTGTGTGAGGATGCAAAGCTACAGGATAAATGAAGCAACCAGATCGTTTTCATTTTCGTGCCATTACTGTCAGTGGGTTTTGGACACTTTGATGATTACATATCCAAATCGAAATCGAATTGTATCGAGGGACCTGTGAGTGTGTGAGGATGCAAAGCTACAGGATAAACGAAGCAACCAGGTCGTTTTCATGTTCGTGCCATTACTGTCAGTGGGTTTTGGGCACTTTGATGATTACATATCCAAATCGAAATCGAATTGTATCGAGGGACCTGTGAGTGTGTGAGGATGCAAAGCTACAGGATAAACGAAGCAACCAGGTCGTTTTCATTTTCGTGCCATTACTGTCAGTGGGTTTTGGGCACTTTTGATGATTACATATCCAAATCGAAATCGAATTTTATCGACTCTGAGGGAACTGTGAATGTGCGAGGATGCAAAGCTACAGGATAAATGAAGCAACCAGGTCGTTTTCATTTTCGTGCCATTACTGTCAGTGGGTTTTGAGCACTTTGATGATTACATTATCCAAATCCAAATCGAATTTTATCGAAGTTCTGGAATGGCCAAAGTAACAATGCCTCTTGGAGACCTTAGTTTATTGTAATCAACTCTCCCAAACAATAAGCACAATAAGGTGAAATAATCAAATATCAGATGCCATTTATGGCACATACAACAGGTGTCAAATCTACAGAGTATGGAAAGGAATGCCTGGGCCATCGGATGGCAAGAAGTAAAATCAACTGCTTGGCAGGGAAACTAAAGAATGGGGCGTTGGTAGTAGGAACAAGGGGAGCTGCTAAAGGCAGCAAGTCCCTGCGTTAAGAATTCAGAATTCAAGTACAGGTTTGAAAAATAGAATATTTAGAAACTATGTAATTGTTGAAGAAAACGCATTTGATAGGGTTGAAGGTAAGACAAGCTTTAGCTATCATTCCCCAACTAGGAGGCAAGCGTCGTTCTACTTGTATAAGAGTTATTCGTGCATGTGGACTACAGCAGCTTCCACAGGGCACTGCTTATCAAGAAATAAAGTAGAGATAATAATTTCTATATTTACTCAAACTCCGATGATAATAGTTTTTATGCTCCTGATCACAATGGAAACCAAACTCTGACAACAGCTAGCCAAAAGTGAACTAGATAAATGCAACAACTGGACAATCCATAACCAAACGGCATTGTCAGAGAATTATGAAATGATCTCCTCCCAACGAGACCCATTATGGCTCCGAAAATCAAAGCTATAAGCATAGTAGACATCATAAAGCATATTCTTGTTTTATCAGTTTCTAGAGCACTATTAATCTTGTCTATTGATCTAGGAACAAAGAATCAATCTCATCAAAAATTAATCAACAAATAACTCATGAAATGGTGTAATCGGTCTACAGGAATAGTAGCCGCTCTGTATTCACATAAAGAATGAATGATTACAATTACAATGTCATGCTACAAGCATGAATGAAGAGACAATTCGAATTCCTTAGGAGGTCATTCGAATTGAATGAGTGAGTCTAGCTTAACTGACTGTAAGCCATAGTTCACACTCAGTTAACCACTGATCAAAACCTTAATTGACTCAGCTAACCCTAACTGAAGTCGAAGTGCAATAAATGACAGAGT
>LPNX010646580.1:272576-290896 GCA_001517045.1 Pseudotsuga menziesii | reverse complement strand
AGATACAGACACATGGTACTAAGACCACTACATGTGCACTGCATGCACACCCTACGAAGTGTTCTAGGAAGTGAATCCGATATAAGTGAACCACATTTTATAAACATTAAATGCTATCAAACTAATGCTAGCATTAGTCTCCTCTTGATTTAGTCATACTCTGTTATACAACTAACCTCTAGCAGATACAGACACATGGTACTAAGACCACTACATGTGCACTGCATGCACACCCTACGAAGTGTTCTAGGAAGTGAATCCGATATAAGTGAACCACATTTTATAAACATTAAATGCTATCAAACTAATGCTAGCATTAGTCTCCTCTTGATTTAGTCATACTCTGTTATACAACTAACCTCTAGAAAAACCATAGCAAAACAATGACCTTGCCTCAAGATGAGGCCAAAGAAGAGGTCTAAATTGCTTATTGGTAGAAAAGATTAGCATTCATTGTCTGATTCGTTGAATAAAATAGTGCAAAATAAAACTTATGATTAAATGTTTTGATTTATGTGTCTTTTAATGGAAAAGACGGCAAGCCGAATACTATAGTCCCTGCTAGCCCGAGGCAGGGACTAATAATGGAAGTTTACCCCAATCAAACCTTTAAGTATTTGTTGAAATTTGTTTTTCTAAAATGAAAAACTAAACCCAAGTATAAAAGGAAGGAGATGTAATGCATAACTATGACCCTAACCATTGCAATACAAATACAATTGCCGTCTAATCAATATTGTCTACTAATATCTCAATAGGATCTAGCTGCAACAGGGAGCACAATATGAGTGTATATCCCTTGACTTTAGGCATGTCTATAGGGAGCACAATATGAGTGTAGACGGCTTATTCAAGGAAGCACAATATGAGTGTAGACAGCTTATTCAAGGAAGCACAATATGAGTGTAGACAGCTTATTCAAGGAAGCACTTAATATGAAAGTTGGTCTTCTCACCTTCTCAGAATTATGGGAAGGTGAAATTATTGAGGAAGGCTTGATTCAACTCTTTTAAGAGTTCTTATCAGTTTTTTTGTGGCATACTCTTTTTGGCCCTTTCGAATATGGGACTCTTTAGCCTGTCCACTTATATTAAAATTTTAAATGGGGATATATTCTTTTTTGATCCCCCTAGGGTATGTTTTCTCCACCTGTGATGCCTCCTTTGATAAGCCAGTCTGGGCTCATTATGTTATCTCTGCGGTATTGCTCTTTCAGTCTTTCTTTGGGATTGTGAGTTCATTTGTCCCATTCCTTGGGATCACATACTCTTACATCTCCCCATATGTTTTGAATGGCTTAATGTCATGTTATTGTATCAGTTACCTTTGATTCTTTTTGAATATCAACGAACAGCTATTTTTCTTTTGAGAAAAAAAGGATCTAGCTGCAACAACCTTATAACTACACCAAAAAGATTAGCAGCCCAGAAAAATTACAAAAAGTGGAACAATTAAACTAGCAGCCATAAAAATTACAAAAGGTGGAACAATTAAAAAGTAAATATCCATCAAGCATAGCCCTCTGAACTACAAGCAGCCTTGAAGGCAGAGAAGGCAAAATAGCTTTGTTATTTCATGAAAATGAATGATTCAATATAAGGCTTTGTACTGTATTCTTTAATGATCTGTAGCAACAGACACTCACATAAAGTGGGTTTTAGCCTAGTTTAACAATTAGGCAAAAACTCACTCACTGCTCACTGTATTCAATCAAGCCTGTTTTTATTTTAACCGTAGTAGAATTTTGAAAAGATCCTAGAGAATGTAACGATTATGAATCAGGATGTGGAAAAGCTCTTGGAGGTAGAAGTGACTACACAGATTTTTTAAAAATGTACATGAAAGGCTTGAAAATAAGAATTTGAAAGGCAAAGGAATATGAGTGAAGTTGCCCCAAAGTCTGCAGTTTATTTGACCATTTTCTGGTGATATCACTCTGATGTTGGTCAACCTCACAATGGACACCATTGCATTTGGTAATGACAATTGTGATTAAGATAATTCTAAGGATTTTAGGGATAATTTTAAAAATTCAGGCATGATGGGAAATGGGATAGTGTATAGATCTCTATGGCAAACGATCAAATTCCATCTCTTAAGAAATCTGAACCCAACGAACAATTACCTTGATGCCCATGTATAATTGATCAAACCATACAATTCTTATAAACAGTTTTTTTTCACGACAACCCAACATACACATGATTAAGATCAAAAGTGCATTTCACAATGAAGGCAGAACAAGGAACAAGGGTATAGATCACTATAATGAAGTTATGAACAAAAGTCAATGTCCAAAAGCTTTGGTTGCAGGGGACATCTCCAAGCCTTTGAATGCACCTAGCAGATATTGAATTTTGTTTCGGTTCAATAATAGTTAGAGGAAGAGTCAATGTCAACCAAGAAAAGAATGGTTGCAGGTGACACTCCAGCCTTTGGAATTCGAATGAACCTAGCAGATATGAATTTTCTTGGGATACAGTGATTGTTAGAGAAGAGTAGACGGCAGGCAAAACAAGGGCAAACAATATTCAGCATGCTGCAGAGCATTTAATGCAGCTGCATCAGGCTTGATGACCGTTGGATCTTGATCTGCTCAAGATCCAACGGTCATCTAGCATGCTGCAGCTGCATTAAATGCTCTACAGCATGCTATCAAGATCCAACGGTCATCAAGCCTGATGCAGCCGCATTAAATGCTCTGCAGCATGCTAGTATGTTATATATAAGATATTATTTCAATGGCATATTCTATTTTGGGATATTTAGGCTACTATTCTCGGCTAAGTTGTTTCCTTAGCACGCATCATGTCTCTCTAAAGTTTGAACATGGGCCTCATCCATCAGAACTCAGGGTAATTATCATTGCCCATGTTGGTAAGTTCCAATAACTTTTAACCATATTTATTTATTTAGCTAATTTCCAATTCAATATAATGACCATAGCTTAAATACCTATATTTGTATAAAAGAATGGAGAAAAGCACATGAACCATCAAGATTCAAAAGCACCTAAAATGCTTATGAATCAAATTATGTCACCCAACTGACAATGGTTCAAGTCCTCCTTCTAGCGTTTAAGTTTGTTTATTGTTTTGACTTCAAGGTGCTAAACAATTAAGGATTTAGACTTGGGATCTCCACAAAGTTCGCCTTCAAGACAGGACCCAAAACAGAACAGAAAAGGGGGCATCCAAATAATACAAAGTTCTAGCTCTAAGAGATCCAAGCAACAAGAATGATGGACTGATTGATCAAACATGCAGTTCTCTACACACCATCATAATATAATATGGATTTGGAACATAAATCAACAATAGAAATGGCGTTTGAAGCTCAAAGGCATTAGGGAAGACATTTCCAAAGAATCACATTTTAGGGTCCAGGGACTCCAAGAGACCGAAGAGAATAATTGATAGAACATTTCTCTCATTTTATTAAGGTTCAGGAACAACCAAAGTAACTATGCTCAGTGGTGATCTCAATTTATTGCAAGGAACTATCCCAAATGATCCCCAGTAAGGTGAAATAATAGGACATCAGGTGAGAAGGATCGAAAAGAATGCCTGGGTCATTAGATGGAAGCACGGAAAGAAACATAAGTTACTGTTTGGCAAGGAAAAGCAAAGGATTGGGGAGCTGGCATGAGGAATAATGGAACTTCACCCCAGTCACCAAACTTCTATTAACCTTTTGGTATTGTTAAAACTATTTCTCTAAAATGAAAACATAACAAAACAAATACATTTGTTAAAATGAATGTAAATGGCATACCCACTACCCAGTTACGAGTTTACCACTTTTGGTCCATGGATACCCACTACACTATGATGATAATAGTAGATGGACAACACTTATCAAATTGAAAGACTTTCATCAGAGTAATCAGATAGTGTGCAGACAAATTTATGGAATCATATGACTCCATCATGGACAACGCTTGTCAAATTCAAAGACTTTCATTAGAGTAATCCAATTTAGTCTACAGATGAATTTATGGACTCACATGACTCCATGTTGCTTCACATATTCATGGTGCACCCACACAGAGATATGCACATTCATCCAGGTATATACATGAATAAAAAACCAAGTTAAAATTGGACAAAGAATTCAAGAGATTCCTTAACACCAGATAAAGAGTGAATCTAACTGAAAGAAATGTCCCCACTGAGAAAATAATTATTGCTCTTAAAATTGATAAAAATTAGTGAAATCCATCTTAAAAAGGCTCAGGAAAATAAATATCTAGCCTGAAAATAATTTCTAGTGATCCAATGAAACAATTTTTAAACCCAACAAGAAAGCATAATACTATAATAGTCATTTAGCAGAGCACTTGCTGATCTTTGGTTATAAAGCATGGAAAAGAGCAAAAGCAACTGTTTTTCAAGGAAACGATAGTGTATGTATGGTAGCTGGTAGAAGGAATAATGGAACTTTGCCCCTATCCATATCCTAATTGACAAGGAAATGAAAAAGGCTATGATACATTAGTTCCAAATACATGCTATGCTTCAGCGGTGGGTATGTTGAAACATGTTTTTCTAAATTGTATGAACATGAAGAATATATGTAATGTTTTTCAAATTACAAATGGATGAAATTGGAGACAGCTACCCACAAACAGTTTACCGAAAGGATTGAATTAGGTGAGATGAAGAGCTTGAACATGTAGATGACCTAAAGAGGATTGCATGGAAAACAGAGGAACAATCAATAAGATTGAACATAATATAAGACTGCCATACTAAAAGATTGATCCAACTCAAAAACTCATCTCATCATACCCACAAAAGATTAAGGCAATCACAACCACAAGAATTTTACTCATAAAAAAATTAAGAAAACTTTCAAGGCCGAAACGAGATGAATTTATTCACCTCACAATAATTCTTGGATCCAGAAAAACATCTATTAGAGAAAATACAAACCATAACAGCAGCTGGCTTGAAGGTGGGAAGAAGGGTTTGAGCAAGAGAAACAGCCAATAAGCCTGAATAAAGAAGTTAAGGTGCTGTCAAAGGAAAAGAATGCCGAGACTCCAAAAATTGTCCAAAGAAAAGGCAAAAGGCATCAACATACCCACAAGATGATTATAAAAGGATTTAACTCACAAAATTTTACTAAAGTTCTCAACACTGAAACCAGATAAACCTATCACCACATAATTTTCTGAGAGCCAACAAAGCCATCCAGAAAAATAGAAAAGAAGCCCATTAAAACCATGACAACAGTGGCATCATGGGCAAATGCAAAATCTAAATAATGAAATCAACACCCCATGGGCCGTTACTAAACTGAAAAAAATGACATAAAATTGGAAACCAATAAACGCATTAGGACTATGGCAGCATGGCAGACAAGAAACTAAAATTAGAATAAGCGTGCAACAAGAAGGTAACGGGTTAAACAAGCTGCCATGAAGGATCGTTCTTTACTTTTTGAAGACAAAGATGTGTGAAGAGCGCCAACCAAGCCTAAATCTATCTATGGTAAGATGAATAACAAAAAATAAACCATTTAGTTTCAAATCAAAAGCATATGCAAGAATGTTGTAAGGACGTAAAAACAAGACAAACAAGGCATCAAAATACCCCCTAGTTGAGCAATAGAGAATGCGATTATGAGCAACAGCTCAGGATGCTCTACAAAACTGGACCTAGTAAGGCCCTTCTCCGCGAACAACCCAACTAATTGTGTGGTGGATTTCTAGTTTCTCACCCCGCTTGCATAAACTTATCTTAGCCTTGGAGAAATATCTGTATGGCGCTGTGGTGATGTTTGAAATCTTATATTGCAGAAGGGATGCGGTTTGTCGTCTCCCAAAACTGGCACGCGTGTACTAAAGCCCAAAAGGTGAGCGCACCAGCTTGGTGGCAACTCTCTCTCTCTCTCGAGAAGCCAATGTCACCACACTCCTGTCTCCTCGCTTCAGGTTGGCTCTTCTCCAACTCTAGGGGGGCTTCCCTAAGTTAGGATCGCTAATGCAGGTGCAGCGAAGGGCAAGGTGATCTGAAGAGGCTGCCTGAGAGAAACATTTGTAACAAAAAGGAAAGGTTTTTTGCTTGAGTGATGGAAAGGAAGGAAGGATCAGTCCTCGAGGGAAGACCAGTGTCAGTACCAGAAGGGAGAATGGAGTCAAAAGGGGGCTCGGGGAGACTTTGCGTTTCACAGAAGAGAGATTAAACTAGTACGTTCCATAATCAAAGGCAAGGAGAATGTAAGTATAACTGGCTATTGTTCATTACTCCTAGACCTTTAAAAACATAACGACGACAAACAAGTTGACAACTGCAAATGATTGCCCAATGGGCTAGATTATAGCCTTCTATGCTAGGTTTAGTCTATAGCTTATGAAAAACACACAACCATGACAGAGATGCCCAATATATGTCCGAAAAACCCAACATGATTTTTTCTATTCAGCTCTGGGCAAAAATCCTCCCAGCCCTTTTTCCATTATCTAGGCAATATAATCCAACTGCCCGTTTGTTTCAGTATAACACTGGTAAGCTCTATCAGAAGACAATCATTCAAAAACAGTGTGAAATCTCTTGAATTTGATAATTAATTTTGATTTCAGCTAAGCCATTCAAAAATTAAATGGTTCTTTGTAGAATCCAAAACTATCCTTTTATCCTTGGCAAATTCTTTCTCTTACTGGTGTAAGTATTGAGGGTCTGTTGGAGATGTTATTATACCCTTCACTATGCCCCTTCTTCACAAGACCTGCTTCAGATGCCATGCTGTTTGTGTTGACTTTTATAAATGTAATTATGTTGGCTGCTGTGTTGTGTTTTTTGAAGGATGTGGAGGATTATACTTTGCTGGAAAAACAAGCAATAACCTGTAGCATATCTCAGATCATCTTTGAACATCAAGTTACCATTTAGGTGGAAACATCTAGCTCCATGGGGGACGTGTGCTCTCCTCGAGAGCATGCAAGAACCTCAGACTGTGAGTATCTGCAGACCAAAAATTCCAAAGAAAATACAGAACGCAGTGGGAATGGCTTGATTCACATCCAAGAAACTGCTTATTACAACTTGAAATAGAAACAAATGCCTCAAAACCAACAATTGTAAATGCTCATGCAAGAGCTTATTTTTTCTTCCTACCTACACTAACTTAACATGAGGCTGGGACTTGTTAAGTATATCCATACAACCAGTGGAGCCATTTTAACAACTCTTTCATGCCAAATTGATCTTCCTTGTGCTTGGTTAGAGAGAAAGATAAGGACATATAACATAGATGTCCTAAAGTCTACTCATAAATAATGTTGAATTGAAACATCAGACTGTTAGGTAACAAGAGATTATACCAAGAAGAATCAAACTGTGCACAAGAAGCCTCTATCCACTGGTTGATAGGGCTCACATACAACCCTTCCTTGTCAAACTGCTCAAGCTGATTTGCAGAAACAACAACATTACCTTCAATATGATGAACTTGAGGCAAGTCCACATCTTCATCATGAAGCTGTTCATGAACTTGGGGCAGCTTCACATCTTCATCCATATCTGGGATCTCCTCAGCAATATCTTCAACCAAAGGCCTTTGTATTGCTTTCTCGATTGGATCTTCAATGGTCTGTTCTTTAAGCTCAAGATGGACCTTAGGGATGAGGGTCCATCAACCGTTCCATCGTGCCAACGGAGGAGAAACCTCTCGAAAAACATTGCCACTGAACCTATGGACTCATCCAAAAGGCCATATAACCAGATCATTGCATCCCTTTCCAAAGTTATAGCAAAAACGATCATAATATCATCCTCATCATGAACATTAAAATCAGCCATCAATTTGCAGAGAGAGGCAATATGATGGGTAGCTGAAACACCGTCATTTCCATAGAACTCAGGAAGAATGTTATGCACCTTCCCACGGTAATAGCACTGATTAGGAAATCCATGGATTATTGAGAAATCCAGATGACTGTAAGCTTCATGCCAAATATCACGCGGCTTTTCCGTATTCATCCATAAATTAATAACAAGGTACTAAATCTGGAAAATGTATGTAATCATACCTCATACCAAACTATGGAGTCACCAAAGTGAACTTGAAAGCCTTCCAATGAGTGTACTCACCTCTACACCCAATAGGATCTTTAAATCTGCAAAAGGACAAGGGCTCTATCCCTTCGTGGAGTCGCCATGTGAAAAGAAGATTCTGCAATGTAATCTCCCACAAATGTCAATGAAGCATAGTCTTCAAAATTCAGGAACTGGACTTTGTCCTCGGCAACAGCACCAAAATGTTGTCGCCCAAAACTGACACGCGTGTGCTGAAGCCCAAAAGGTGAGCGCACCAACTCGGCGGCAACTCTCGAGAGATAAGCCAATGTCACCACACTCCTCTCTCCTCACTTCAAGTTGGCTCTTCTTCAACTCTAGGGTGGCTTCCCTAAGTTAGGGTCGCTAATGCAAGTGCAACGAAGGGCAAGGTGATCTGAAGAGGCTGCCTTAGAGAAACATTTGTAACAAAAAGGAAAGGTTTTTTGCTTGAGTGATGGGAAGGAAGGGAGGATCAGTCCTTGAGGGAAGACCAGTGTCAGTACCAGAAGGGAGAATGGAGTCAAAAGGGGACTCAGGGAAGCTTTGTGTTTCACAGAAGGGAGATTAAACTAGTACGTTCCATAATCAAAGGCAAGGAGAATGTAAGTATAACTGACTACTGTCCATTACTCCTAGACCTTTAAAAACATAACGGCGACAAACAAGTTGACAACTGCAAATGATTTCCAATGGACTAGATTATAGCCTTCTATGCTAGGTTTAGTCCATAGCTTATGAAAAACACACAACCATGCCAGAGATGCCCAATATATGTCCGAAAAGCCCAACATGATTTTTTCTGTTCAGCTCCGGGGAAAAATCCTCCCAGCCCTTTTTCCATTATTTGGGCAATATAATCCAGATGCCCGTTTGTTTCAGTATAACACTGGTAAGCTCTATCAAAAGACATTCATTCAGAAACAGTGTGAAATCTCTTGAATTTGATAATTAATTTTGATTTCAGCTAACCCATTCAAAAATTAAATGGTTCTTTGTAAAATCCAAAACTATCCTTTTAGCCTTGGCAAACCTTTTCTCTTACTGCTGTAAGTATTGAGGGTCTGTTGGAGATGTTACTATACCCTTCACTATGCCCCTTCTTCACAAGACCTGCTTCAGATGCCATGCTGTCTGTGTTGACTTTTATAAATATAATTATGTTCACTGTTGTTTGTGTTTTTTGCAGGATGTGGAGGATTGTACTTTTCTGGAAAGACAAGCAGTAACCTGTAGCATACCTCAGATCATCTTTGAACATCAAGTTACCATTTAGGTGGTAACACGGATCACATGGTTATCTATAAATCATGACAAGGCACCCATTTATTGCTATTTCCAGAAGATGCCTCCTTAGGAATGAATCTTCGTTTCATCTTATGAATGAAGAATGTAGTGGATACCACTTGGAAAAAGAGAAGGGACACACGATGTGACTCTTAATAAGAAACAGTGATCTCATTAGAATTCAAGAAGGTCATCAAGATAAACGAATTCCGTAAACGCCAAAGAAAATCATGAACACCATGTATCCACAAAACCAGGTGAGGAAACAGTCTCTATACATTAGAGAAACATACATTTCTCTAATGTATATGTACCAATCATGAGGAAAAAAGAAATCAGTTATAGAATGATTGTGCATTCTGTAAGGCCGAACACCCAAATATAAATTTATAGAAATACATACATTGCAGAAACAGAATGTATGTGGACCAACAGTGAGAAATCGCCCAATATAAAATTATAGAAATACATACAGAAATAATACCAGAAAAAACAAAGATCTCAACAGAGCATGCTTCTAGCCGCAACGTCAACCCTCTTGAACTCTTCAGCTTCTCACCTCCGTATGCTTCTCAGCTTGACGCATTCCCTCTTGACAACTCATGCCACGAGTTCAATTGTTACAGCTCTTCTAATTCAGCGCAGCCATTAACATCCCAACTAGATATGCCCTTAACATCGTTACTTGATGCTTTCCTGATAGTCACTTGCTTAATTGGTGAAGATTAAAGGCAGTTGATGATTCTCCAGATGCTTCTTCAATAAGCTCTGTTTTCTTTTACACCTCATTCAATTGTGATACTTGGGGGACAACTCGAGTTGCTATTTCATTCTCCTTGATGTGATTGCCATCTCTACTCGTCCTGTCTTCTTGAAATTTTAGAAGCACTATTCTTATTTTCGGCCACTAGGCACTAAACCTGGATGGCTACATTTTTTTAAGAGTTCCATGTTCTTTTCTTGATGTGATTGCCATCTCTACTCGTCCTGTCTTCTTTTTTTAAGCTCAGGTCTTTTCTTGTAGATAGCTGCTTCTCCTCTATGACTAAAAGAAATGCATAACACTCCCAATAGCTTCTGTTTTCATATTTATTTCACTTCGATGTTTTTAGACATAATGTGTCATACACAAAAAGCCAGCTTTGAGCCCACTTTTGGCCAGCTTTTGCGTAATTATGAAGGCTTTTCAACAAGTTATGTGTTGCAAGTTCTGTGTGGTGCAGCAATGACTAATAATAATCAGTGACTAATAATAATCAGCTTGCTGCAGCAGGTTGGTTGATACGGAAGCAGTAGGCATGTTTTTCGTTGGATTTCAAGCTTCTTGAGATCTAAGGGAGACATGCTTACTAGGGCTGCATTAAATCGCTGACAGCAAGCTGGGATATTGTTAGTTGTGCAACAATAGCTTTTAGTTAAATTTTAAAATTATTGACAACAAATATAAGTAAATGTCACAAAAGTACATAACTAAAGCTAGACTCAAACTCAATGTGCCTGAACCCATGGTTTTAAATATGATGACATAATATTAAGGTGTGTTGTAGAGAGGCGCTTTTTCATCCAAACCTAATGGCATTGTGTTAAATGACAACTAAACTAATGTGTTTATGGGAAGTTTCTCATAAATGGTGTTTACGGGAAGTTTCTCGTAACAGTCCAAACCAGCCTATGTTACCAGAAATGTGATGGTGGGTCATGTTTCTCACAAAAAACGGTGTAGAAACGGCAACGAGACCGAAAACGCCGTTTTATACGGCCGTTTTCCTTTCTTCAGCCAAAATTCCGTTTCTTAAAAGACACAGTGTTTGTCCCAGCGGTTTATACAGAAACGAATTTCCATTTTTTGGGAATTGGTTAATTTCAGGGTTTAATTTTTAGATTTTTGATAGGTAATGAGGCAAGCAAGTGTGAATAGAGTTGAGATCGTGTGCTATTGCAAAAGGATTTCAGCTGAAGTTCCAAGGATCTCCGTTAAAAGTTCTAGCTTTATTGAGTCAATCCAGCAATTCCACCGATCCCACCCACACACGAACTGTTGGTTGATAACAACGCATTCATAGGCTAACCAAGTTCTTAGCAAAGGTCTAAGTGTCATCTAAGTGTCGTACCAACCAGTAAGCAACTCCTCTACTGTAGCAAGTGTTGTTAACGCCAGTGAATGCTATAAGTTTGGGGTATCATATCATAAGTAAATTGGGTAAATGTCTTTTAGTATCTAGATATAGTAAATTGCAAGGATAGACACCGTATTGACAAATGCCCAGGCTACCGTATGCTCTGTTTTAAATTTCTCTAAAACTTTTTGAAACTGTTATTTCAGTAAATATATTATAATTTTATTCTTTCATATCCTAGAAATGGGGTATTATTATAGGTTGCAGTATATGTGTCTTTTCCATTCCTTTCATTTGAAGATTTTAGTATTAATATCAAGAGGTTTATAGAGCTCTTAACATCTAAAAACAAGATTTTATCATATACTTGTGAATTTTTCTCATTACTTATGATAGTTGTGTTTTGGTTGGCTTACGGGTAGGATAAACAAATCAGCCATAATAATAACATGTAAATTTATGATTACCTAGAGTTTGTTAGTCTTTGAAGCTAAAATTAACTGGGTGAAGCTAGTTGGAGCTTGGAGTTTGAAATGCCTAACTAAGTCGAGTCTATACTAAAATCTATAAATTGTCACAATATTTAATTTATATATTTTAATTAATTCATTTTTTTTTGTTTTTCTCTCTCCTCTCTTATACTTGCGAAACCTGAAAACTTCATTTCTAGTACCGTTCTCGTTTCTGGTAACATAGTAACCAGCCACTGTTTACTCATGTAACTTATTTCATTAAGTATATAGTGCATGGTTGGGATACATAATGTAATGAGTTGTCTGAGACGCTGAGGCCCGTCATGTAATCTCTCTTTCTTCGTTAAAGAGCTTCAATACTTTGCTTGCCTGTATGTTTTTCTCTATGGACTTTTACCACATTAAATGCTGGTGTTAAATGATGTTTCTTTATGTAATTTGATCATGTTTTTTCAACCAATGGTATCAGAGCCTTGGAAGCCTGCTTATGGTGAAGAGAGAGTCTGGAACCGGACCGTCAGATTGCTGGATGTGTCGTTTTTTTTGCACACTGTGGAGAGAGCTGACCCGCACGTGGAAGAGAGGCCACCTGCTGCCAGGACAAAGAGACCCACGCTGGAGGAGACCGCGTTGCTGCTTGGACACTGGAGTTGACTGCGTGTGAGAGGTCGATTTGAATGCTGCTGCGAGTTGCCTGTGCATGGAGGATCTGACTGCTGTTGCGAGTTTCCTGCGCGTAGAATCCAAGTGTTGTTACCCGCTGGACAGAAAAGAGGTGCGTGTAGAAGCCAAGTGTTGCTTCCTGCTCGACCGAAGAAAAGTACGCGTAGAAGCCAAGTGACTGCGTGTAGGAGTCGTCTGTGGTGAATACAAGCAACCTGCGAGTAGAAATTGTGGTGAACACTCGCTTAGAGGAGGTCACGCGAAGAAACTGTGGAGAGTCTGTGTGCGGACGTGGATCGATCCTTTGTTGTTGCTCGTGGCTTTGGAGAGCCTGCGTGTGGAAAAAGTGACTCGTGGATCGAGTGGATTGAGACTTTGTTGCTTTATTGTTGCTCTCGTGGATCGAGCTCTTTTGCAGTGAGTTCTTGTGATGCGTCGTCGAGCCTTTTGCAGTGATTCGCCATCCACTGTTGGATTGTGGTCTTTGGAACTGCCTTTTGATGCTGCTTCCTAGAGCCATCCATTCTGAATATTTAACAAGAGTGGAAAATGGATAAATCGTGGTAAAAAGAGAAAACTTGTGTTATTTTGTTTGGAAGTGTATTAATTTTTTAAAGAAAATTTACAACATTGAAGTATAAACTGTGAGCTATTTATTCCTGAGAACATAGTAATATTTGTTTGGATTCAACAATGTTTATCACAAAGTTTGAAATTGAAAAATGTGATAGTAAAAGTAATTTTGAATTATGGAAATTAAAGATGCAGGATCTGTTAGTTCAACAAAGGTTAACAGTAAAAAGAAAGAAACCTCTAACTATGATAGATGATGAATGGGAGGAGTTAGATGCCAAAGCGCTAAGCACAATTGGTTTATGTCTTGCGGATGATGTGTTATTCAACATTGTTTGAGAAAAGTCAGCAGCGAGCCTACGGAGCAAATTAGACCGTCTGTATATGACCAAATCATTGACAAACATAATTTTACTGGAAGCGACAGTTGTACGGTATGAGAATGAAAAAAGGTACGAAGATAGCAGATCATTTGAATGTTTTTAATACTCTTATTTGCCAGTTGAGTAGTATGGATGTTAAAATTGGGGTCAAGTAGTTTCTTTTATTATCCTTAATACAACTAGTACTTTAGAATTTGACAATGTGGTTGGAGCATTATTGTCTGAGGAATTAAGGAAGAAAACCAATATGAAACCTCTTCTTCAGAAGTTTTGGTTGTTAGAGGTCGATCCAAAGAGAAATGAGAAAAGTCAAGAGGTACTTCTAGGTCTAAATCGAAGGGTAGAAAGAGTAAATTAAAATGTTGGTACTGTAACAAGATTGGTCATCTCAAGAAGGACTGTTGGAAGAGACAAGAATCCAAGAAGGATGACTCCAAGTTAAGTCTTCTGATTAAGGTATGATCGATGATGTTTTGTCTGTTTGTAATATTTATGAATATAATGAAGAATGACTATTAGATGTTGGTGCTTCACACCATATCTATTCTCATAAAGATTGGTTTGCTTCCTATCAAACAATTAATGATGGAGTAGTTCTTTTAGGAGACAATCATTCATGTAAAACTGTTGGGGTTGGAAGTTTTAAAATTAAAATGTTTGATGGATTTATAAGAACACTTATAGATGTTAGACATGTACCTGAGTTAAAGAAAATTTTAATTTCTTTGGAAGTGTTGGATTCTTGTGGTCATAAGTTTATATGTTTAAGTGGAACTCTAAAAGTTTCTAAGAGTGCTTTAGTGGTCATGAAGACACATAAAACAAGAAACATTTACAAACTAGTTGGAAGAGCTCAAGTTAATGGTATTGCATTAATATATGAAGAAGAGTCAGTATCCACTCAATTATGGCATCAACATCTTGGTCATATGACTGAAAAATGACTTCAGGTATTAATGAATCGTAAATTGCTTCCAAATTTGAAAACTCAAAATTTGATGTTTTGTAAACACTGTATATTTGGAAAGCAGTGTAGACAAAAATTTAAAGCAGGTACTTATGTTAGTAAAGGTGTTCTTGACTACATTCATTATAATTTGTGGGGTCCGTCTCTTACCATTTCCTATGCAGGAGCAAAATATTATGTATTATTTGTAGATGATTTTTCTATAAAGTTTTGGGTCTATTTCCTAAAAAGAAAAGTTGATGTGTTTAACATGTTTAAACAATTTAGAGTTATGGTGGAAAAAAGAACTGGCAGGACAATCAAGTGTTCAAGGAATGATAGTGGAGGTGAATTTACTTCTTTAGAGTTTGAAAAATATTGCAAAGATGAAGGGATCATAAGACATAAAACAAATGTATACACTCAGCAAAATGGCATTGCAGAGTGCATGAACATGACTCTTCTAGAAAGAGCAAGGAGCATGCTCAGTAATGCTAATTTGGGGAAAGAGTTGTGGGAAGAAGCAGTTTCTACTGCTTGTTATCTAGTAAATCGATCACCATCAATGACAATAGATTGTAAAATTCCGAGAGAGGTATGGACTGGTCATTCCTGTAATTATTCAAATTTGAAAATCTTTGGTTGTGAAGCTTATGCACTTACTCCTAAAAATAAACGTTCCAAGTTAGATCCTAGATAATAAAAAAGTGCATTTTTGTTGGATATGATGATGTAACAAAAAAAGATTGTGGGATCCTACTGCCCTAAAGATTGTCATTATGAAAGATGTAATTTTTTATGAATCTTCTTTGATCAAATATGAAAATGTAAGAGTTGATGTGGAACATGAACAAGTAATATCAAAACAACTAGTTTAGTTGGAGAATCAATCTTCTTATGACTCAAAGAAACAAGAAAAAGTTTCTGGTGAGAGAGAAGTCATAGAAGATGAAGAAGTTCAAAAAAATGTGGAAACCCCACAACCTACAACAAGAAGATAATTAAGGGAGATAAATCCTCCTAAGAGGTATATTGATTTTGTTTCGCCTGTTTTATTTACTGATGATGGAGAACCTTCTTGTTTTCGGGAAGCCATTGATTGCGTTGACAATATTAAGTGGAAGATGGCAATGAAATAAGAAATAGATTCTCTAGAGAAAAACAAGACATGGGAATTGGTTGAATTCCCTAAAGATAGGAAAACTGTGGGATGAAAGTGGGTCTTCAAATTGAAGAAAGGATTTAATGGTAAGGTTGAAAGATACAAAGCCAGATTGGTCGCAAAAGGGTACTCTCATATGGAAGGTATTGACTATCATGAGATATTTTCACCAGTGGTCAAGCTTATATCTATTCGTATTGTGTTAGCACTAGTTGCATTGCTTGAGTTGGAGTTAGAACAACTGGATGTTAAAACAACTTTCTTACATGGAGATTTAGAAGAGGAGATTTATATGGAACAACAAGAAGGTTTTGTGCAGCATCAGAAAGGTAGATTAGTTTGCAAGTTCAAGAAATCATTGTATGGTCTGAAACAGTCGCCCAAGCAATGGTACAAGAAGTTTGATTCTTTTATGGTGAGCCAAGGTTATACTAGAAGTGAATATGATCATTGTTTAAGGCTTCAAAAGGTTGAATGACATATTCATTATCTTAGTATTGTATGTTGATGATATGCTTATTGTGAGCAAAAGCATGGACGAGATTAATAGGTTTGAAGGCTCAGATGGTTAGGACTTTTGATATGAAGGATCTTGGAGCTGCAAAACAAATATTGGGTATTGAGATACACAAAGACAGAAGAAATGGTGAGCTTAGTTTTCACATGAGAAGTATATTGAGAAAACACTTGTAAGATTCAAATGAATAAGGAAAATCCTGTGAATGTTCTTTTGGATTCCCATTTTAAGCTTTCTTCAAGTTTGTCCTAGTAGTGTTGAAGAAAATGATTATATGATCCAGGAGGATCCAAGAAGGAAAAATTTTGAAGTCCTCCAATCTCAGCAAAACTAGCAATAGATAGAAGGGCTCGTCGAGACGATTCCAACGGTGTTCGTTTCACCTCAAACGGACTCCGTATGAGAAAGTTATCGCGTTTTGTTCTATAAGGTCAACAGGCGAATTTGGCAAAAAGAGGTGCCACGTGACAATGATCCAGGAGGATCCAAGAAGGCAAAATTTTGAAGTCCTCCAATCTCAGCAAAACTAGCACTAGATAGAAGGGCTCGTCGAGACGATTCCAACGGTGTTCGTTTCACCTCAAACGAACTCCGTATAAGAAAGTTATCGCGTTTTGTTCTATAAGGTCAACAGGCAAATTTGGCAAAAAGAGGTGCCACGTGGCACCACTGACAAGGTGACACATGGCATCCATACTGTACAAACATGATGATGTGGCACCACTCAAAGGATGACACATGGTATCCATACAGTACGGACCAATCACAAGGTGACATGTGGCATGATGACATGGCATGCTGATGTGGCATGGTGACATGGCATGATGAAGTGGCATGATGACTAGCATGCATGCATTTGTGCTTAAAATGAGTTTTAGGACATTCATGCATTTATTCATGAGAAATTGTAAAATGATTAATATTTGAAGTGAGTGGAAAAATTACTCACATATTACTCATTTATTTTATTCCTTGAGTTGTTATGAAGTTAATGCATGGTTGTAACAAAAAATAAACATGCCATATTTGTAAAGAAGTTGTAACAAGTTGGTTTATGGTTGAAAAAACCAACATGCTATTTAAAAGAAGGATTTTGGTATGTAATGGATTATTGTTGGATTTTGTAAATGTCATTATGGAGAAGTAACTAAATGTGAAAACCCATGGACATGTGGGCATGAACCATATTTTTGGTTTATGTTCTTAAAAGCCCAACCACATGAAAACCAACTTAGGGAAGTTGTAACCAAGGCCAAGATAGGCAAATTAGTTGCAACCAAAGGAATCCATGAAAGTCATGTGAAGAAGGGCAAGCCAAACTATATAAACCCATTCATTTGCCATTTCCCACTCATGCCTTGGAGTGGAGACTTTGTAGCTAAAGGAGAGAAGGGAGATCGCGTAGCTCTGCAGGAGGAAGGTACGAGTGTTTATACTCATTTTACACTGTCTTTAGGCTTCGGAGTTTCTGGAAGCAGTCTTGTTGTGTTTTGGGCAGCGGTTCTCTTCCTGAACATTGTCGCCAAGGTATCATTGTATCATTGCCATGTATTTTTCCTTATGCTGAGATTATAGATTGGCCCTCCTATTGAGAAGCAGGCCCGGAGACGTAGTCCATCCTGGACGAACTCCGTTATCAACTTGTTATCTTTATGTGCGTATTGTCTATGCTGTTTGGTTCTCTTCTTATGGATTTGTGAGCTTCATTCATGCTCTTTATGCAATTCATGTTAACGTCCTAGAGTAGCAAAGATCTTGTTTCCGGATCATGTGGTATCAGAGCATGACTATTTGACGTTGGATTGTGAGTGTGGATGCTCACGAGGGCTAAACTGCAAGCTGGTGAGGGTACATTAGAGCCTTACAATTCCGAGATCAGACGTGCACACCGAAGGAAGAAGATGGATGCTAATGATGCCCGCACCGAGATGGAGGCAAACTTTCACAAGGTCTTCTACATGATGGCCGACAAAGTAGACAAGTTGTTTGCAGACTATGAAGAACGCATGGCAAAAGAAAGAAGAGGCAGTGAAGTAAAGAAGGAAGACAAAGAAGTGAAGGACGAAGGAAACGCTTCAGTTAACCAAGGAGGAGGTGGCGAAGAGCCTCCTGAGCCTCCCTCTTCACCTTCAGCTTTGA
>LPNX010646580.1:240396-269028 GCA_001517045.1 Pseudotsuga menziesii | reverse complement strand
AGCCAACCTATATAAACCCATTCATTTGCCATTTCCCACTCATGCCTTGGAGTGGAGACTTTGTAGCTAAAGGAGAGAAGGGAGATTGCGTAGCTCTGCAAGAGGAAGGTACGGGTGTTTATACTCGTTTTACACCGTCTTCAGGGTTCGGAGTTGCTGGAAGCAGTTTTGTTGTGTTTTGGGCAGCGGTTCTCTTCCTGAACATTGTCGCCAAGGTATCATTGTATCATTGCCATGTATTTTTCCTTATGCTGAGATTATAGATCGGCCCTCCTATTGAGAAGCAGGCCCGGAGACGTAGTCCATCCTGGACGAACTCCGTTATCAACTTGTTATCTTTATGTGCGTATTGTCTATGTTGTTTGGTTCTCTTCTTATGGATTTGTGAGCTTCATTCATGCTCTTTATGCAATTCATGTTAACGTCCTAGAGTAGCAAAGATCTTGTTTCTGGATCATTATATGTCTCGTGTACCATATGTCAATACACTAGGATGTTTAATGTATGCAATGGTGTGTACTAGACCTGATATTTCATATGCAGTAGGTGTTATTAGTAAGTACATGGAAAATCCAAGAAAAGAACGTTGGAATGCAGTGAAATGGGTGATTCGGTACCTAAGAGAAACAAGTGACTATTGTATCACCTTTAATAATAACAGTGATTTTGTATGTGATTTTGTTGATTCAGATTTCGCAAGTGATTTGGACAAGATAAGGCCTACTTCAGGTTATGTCTTTACTCTTGCAGGTGGAGCTATAAGTTGGATGTCAAAGCTTCAAGAAACAGTTGATTTGTCCACTACATAGGCTGAATACATTGCTACCTCACATGCTTGCAAAGAGGCAATTTGGCTAAGAGGTCTACTTAGAGAAATTGGAAGGTTGCAGAATGGTGTTCATGTCTTCTGTGATAGTCAAAGTGCGATTCATTTCGCTAAAAATCATGTTTATCATTATAAGACTAAACATATTGATGTAAAATATCATTTTGTAAGACAAGCTATTAGTGAGGGTGGAGTAGATATGAAAAAGGTTCATACTAAAGAAATTTCTACAAATATGTTCACAAAACCAGTATTGTTAGAGAAGTTACGATGGTGTGTAGCTTCTCTTGGTTTGAAAAAAAGGTGATAAATAGTCTTGGAAAAGTATTAGTAATTTTTGTTGTCAAGGTGGAGATTGTTAAATGACAACTAAACTAATGTGTTTATGGGAAGCTTCTCATAACAGGTGTTTACGAGAAGTTTCTCATAACGGGCATAATTGGTAACGTACGGTTTACTCATGTAACTTCTTTCATGAAGTATATAGTGCATGGTTGGAATACGTCATGTAATGAGTTGTCTGAGAGGTTGAGGCCTTTCATGTAATATCTCCTTCATTAATGAGCTTCAATACTTTTCATGTGTGGACGTTTCCCATATGGGGTTTTACCATATTAAATGCTGGTGTTAAATGATGTTTCTTCATGTAATTTGATTTTGTTTTTTCAACACATTGTCAACTCTTCACTTGTTGTAGGAGAGAAATCATCCATACAAGAGAGCTGAAGAGACTTGGGGAATTGACATATCTTAGATGATCATGATAAATGAGCATTGAGTATAATAATGTTGACTTTTGAGTACAATAATGTCATTGAAAAGCTAAGTGATAATGTATGTGTAAATTATATTTATTTTATATTTTTGGGTAATAGGTCTAATGACGAAAATTGTCAATCCTAATGCTCTTATCCAATGAACTTAGAGAAAAATCATAAAAATAATATTATATGTGGTGATTTTGTAAAACATAATAGCTCAAATTAATTGTAAAAGGTGGAACATATAGTTAGGCACACTAAAGTTAAAGGGGGGTTGTTTATGAAATGTAATATTTAAGTCAAAGTGATTGATTGAATGCATTAAAAAACAGAAGATAAGAACTGAGTATAATTAATATCAAATTTAATATCATGGTGTGAGACAATTCAGATTTATTATTTCCACACTCCACGATCCTCCTTTGCTTCTTCTACCAGATCTAGTGAACTAGCAACAAATGAGTTTTAGGCAAAGTCCCCATTGTGTGTTTGAGATTGCGATGAGTTGGGCTTTGTTATTCATCCTCTTGTAGCGAGTCCTCATATAATCCTATCGAATGAAGGCGTTGTTGTTCCATAGGTTGTACCCTCAAGTTGGTCGTCATTTCTCTTCTCAGGATGCTCACATAAAACACACTTGATGCTCTGAGAGGGTTACAAGGTCAAGGAGGGTTGTGTAGGATGCACCTTCCTGCACTATTTTAGGCCATCGAGCCACTCCTTGGGCCAAGGGAGGGTACCCTATATTTAGGAGACAAAGTTCCTTAGTTTGTCACCCTAAGGTGTGTCATGGATTTATATATGCTTTCATTGGCTAGATTTATAGTTAAAAATTGCAGTGCATGAAGTCGGTTATAACTACTGGAAGGGGGTTTTAAACGTTATTTTGAGTGGGGAGGAACCAAATATCTTATAGAAACACAAATTAAATGGGACAAAACAATGGGGGTGCCTTAATCGTAGCTCGTTTCTCTAAAGGAATAGGACAAAATCATGCAGGAACGATAATTGTAGATCCACGTATTCAAGCAACAAAATAAATGACATTTGGCCATAGAGAGAAACATCAACCACATATGAGGCATTACTTCCCTAAAACCTAGTGGAAAATTGCCTCGGTCCTAGTTTGAATTCAACAATAGTCTCATTTGAGACACGATTTCCTCAAATACTAGTGGTGAGTTGCCTCATTCCTGGATTCAATTTAACTATAGTCTCATTCAAAATCAATAAAAAGGGACAAAATATCCTCAAATATTGGTGGCGAACCACCTTGGTCTCGGCTTTAATTTAATTACAGTCCCATTAACAACGACAATACACATCAAGGGGGATCCATTGGTCTCATCCCCAAGTCTACTATCTTTCTCAATGAGAGGAATCTCTCTTATTTCATTATAGTGAAGAATGAAGGAAAGAAGAAGAGAGGAACTAATGTTCCAAATTCCTGTGCAACTCTGTCTCGAAAATCTTTGCAATCTTTCAAATGTATAATTGAGCCTACTTTTTTTCCTCTTCCATTGTTTCCTTTATAGTTTTATTGTTCTGGCTGCAACCTCCCATCTCACATTGGAACGCATGAAGGGGCACATGGTGAATTTCCATATCACACGCAATCATGGAGGAGATAGTGGTCTATTATAACCATAATAGGTGTCGTAAGTAGCTCCAGTATCATTTTTCTATCTGATTGCCATGATAATTTTTAACACTTGATTGGATAGTTGTGATTGCTTCTAAAATAGTTATGGTGTGCTCCTTATTTTCTACATAATATTTAAATTTATGTATTGCGTCCACCCCTTATTGAGTTATTCCTTTCCCGCTTTTGCATCTTTGACGGAATCTGAACTTCCTCGACAAGCCTCCATCCTTTCTGGTGGCAAACGCACCTAGTATGAATGACGCATATTATTCCATGTAATTGTAGGTAGGTTGATATTAACTGTTGATGTTGTCCATTGGTTGTAGCTTGGGTGGTTGGGAGGAATGAATGTCACCCTCCCCACCCAAGTTCAATTCTTATAAGTGACATGTTTGCTCTTATTTAGCCCCTATGTAATGAATGAGTAAATGACTAGACCTATGTTTGATTCTCTTGTTGAGCCTTTATGTAATGAATGAGTGAATGACTGAACCTATGTTTGATTATCACAGTAGTGGATGCACCACTCCCCTTTGTTACATCTCCCAAGGTTTACATGATTTCCCAATGTAACTAGACATGGATAATCCTGACTATTGGCAGCGAGTCTCCCCTTTAACTTGTTGTGCAGCTCGGCTAGTGTGAATGGCCCTGATCTTCCACCTAAAATGTGCCCAACAGATCTTGAGCATCCACTGGATACCTCAACCTTTTTCTTGGTGCTCACCTTTGATTAGCATGAACGGCTCAGATCATCAACTGAAAGATTCTTGATCGATCTTGAGTGGTCGCAGGAGCCTGTCACTTTTTTCTTAGCATGCATCTTTGATTAATGCAAATGGATCAGATCGTCTACTTGAAAGCTGCATGACAGATTCTGAGTGTTTGGGTAAGGGCCCTACCTTTGCTTGGTATGCAGGTTTTGATAACATGAATGGCTCATATTGCTACTTGAAACATGTTTTTAACTTCGTTACGGACTCCTGACGTCTAATCTTATGTTTCCATGTGTCATCTTCTGATTTGTTTTCGGGCTAGTTGAAACCACAATTTAATATGTGATCAAAGAGAGATCCATGGGTGGGGGTTGGAGCAGCAAATGTAATATGTGGGTTGGTGGGTGGGTGCCCTTTTTTCAGCACAAGAAGAGAGTTCATGAGAGAAATTATTTAAACCGACAACAAATTTGTGTGAACAAACTAATACCTATTTTTAGTTGCTCCATCAAATGAAACCATGACAACACTTACCCCCACACTGTAGATTGTGGGTACAAGTCTAGTGGTGCTCATCCAAATCCATTTCCATTAGCCCTTCTTTTGTAGAAAGTCACAAGTCACATCGCTTTTCATATCTTCTGCATATCTCAACTTTTTTCTCCCAAAGGCTAGGTTATTTATTATTTTAACACCTAAAATACAACCACTTTGTAAACTTAAATTTTATTAATGAAAATGTATGTTTAAATTTGCAGATTTATTTTATGCATCATTAATTTCTATTAAATTACTATCAAATTCATATATATTTTTATTATTTCTTTTTATCAAGCTATTATCAACTTCATATAGATTTTTATTATTACATTTTTTTTTAAATGACAAAATGTATCATAATTCAATGGTATACTTGGTAGTGAGAACAAACAGACATGGTAGTGAGGATAAACAAACATAGTAGTGAGAATAACCATAATTGGTTGCTATTGTACTCTTAAATATCTTAAGGAAAGTTATTTAAAATAATCTATATTGTTCCTAAAGGGGCAAACTTCCACCAAATTTTTGTTGGTTTAACCAATTAAAAGCAGTTTTAGGTCTTATTCCAGAACTATTCTTTAAGCTTTTTTATTTATTTTTAACCATATATATATAATTTATTTTACAATGATATAAAAACCCTATTTGAGTTATCGTTTTCCACCATTCCCCTAACTTTATTGTTAGATTCATATGTTATTTCCATGAATCTATAATTAAGAAATGTGATACACATAAACTATAATTAAGAAATGTGACACACATATCTATACACACATATGTAAAAAGGTTCAAAGTCTTGATGTGGTCAATGTCTACTTGCTATAACATTGACTATTATATAGTCAATGTTTATAACAAGCAGACATTGACCACATCATGACTTTGAATTTTTTTTTTCAGGGGAGGGGGTTAATTTCAACTTGTTTTTGTAGTTTTTATTGTTGATAATGTTTTTTGCAATGTTTAATGTATACTTGTTTTGTTGTTTCAATGGTTGGTAATGTTTTTTTGCAATGGTGCCATGACTAGCAACAATGTTGTAGCTATAGAAAAAATAGAGTTTAAGGTAGGTGGAAAAAACTCCATCAATCTCACTTCCTTCATCATTGAGCATTATATAAAAAAACATCATACCAATCCCCACATACAAGACAAATTGTAAAACATGCCAACTCTTTCATTCTAGAATAAAATAAATTAAGAAGCAATCTTCTCTAACATTTTACTCACATTCTTTGAATACATCATTTATATTTTTAAAAACTATAATCCCACTTCCTTGAGAATTACATCAAAACATCACACAATACAACCCCCACATACAAGACAAAGTGTAAAGTATGCAAACTTTCTCATTCTAGAAACAATCTTCTCCAACATTTTGCTCACATTATGTGAGTAACTCATTTATCTTCTTTAGACCTATAATCCCACTTCCTTTATCATTACATATAAACATCACATACTCCAGCCAAAATGTACATTTATAGGAATGGATATACCATCTAATGTGCTAGTAGGAAAATCATGCATACCAACCCTATGTCTGCAAGCTTTATATCGTTCTCCTTGGGATTAACCTATCATCACATCTCTCTTAGATTTAGATCCAGGGAAGACCTCTCTACAATATGAGGAGGAATCATTCTGCAACTTGTCTACTTCCTTCTACCCCCCTTCTAACTCTTATGTGTTGTCCTCTAGATTTAAAGCTTGCATTTACCCCTAAGGTTAAGATATCCTCTTTATGGTTACCATGTGTGTTCGCCTCTTACACCTTTCCGTACAATATTGGAGTGATTGGGACTTGGTGTTGTTTGTGCTTTCACACCCCAACAAGTGAAAAATGGGTTCTATAGGGAGTTGAGGTAGAAGGCATATGAGATACCATCTCTCGTGGATTTGGTGTGTGAAAAGGTGCAGCAAATGCAGGAAAATAATAGTAAAATGTGAACTAAACTATACCAATGGAGATATAAGCTAAGATACATAAGGATTATGAGTCGTAAATGCAAAACAAAAAAAGTAAATACCTCGCTATAAATAAACACAGTAATAGTAAATGGAGGACAATAAACGTAAATGACAAGCAGTAACTGTAAAGACAAGAGATTAACCTTTTTCTTTTCAACACACCCAGGAAGCATATGAAGTGTTTTGTTCTCTTTTATTCAAAGAATTAGACTTATACATGGAATATGAGTACCTTGTACAATGGGGGCCCTTGCAACTAGGTTGAGTGTAGCTCTCCTGGTTCCAAGCAACCTGATGTCTCCCACACTCTGTCACGAAGGTGCTGAAGCTCAACAAAGGGGAAACAAGAGTGATAACAATGGATTAATGTCTCAAATGGAATTCCAGTAGAGTAATGATGCTTAATGTGGACATCATTTGAATGGGAAACTTCATGTCACATATATAGGAAAATATTTAGGGTTTAACATTTTCAAACCACGGTGGTTTTTCCACTTTATCGCTAGTAATTTTTTAATTTGAGCGAAGCTTTATTTTAATGCGTATTTTCTCCATTTTGGTGACTTTTGTCCTATTTTGGTGGAATTTTCTAACTTTGTGGAATAAGTCCATTTTCCATAATGATTTGAATTTTGGGGAATTTTTGGTATATAAAGGTTCACCTCACTGATTTTTGGTGTGGAGACTATTGATGTGGAAATGGTAAGTGGGCTATGATGTATGAACGGATTTTGTGTGTTAACATATTGACCCCTGATGTGTGAGGTTAGGATCTCATCGTATGACCGATAGACATCATAGGACTTGTTTTTCCAAAGTATGAATGTGATGAGAGTGTGGATAACGAAGGACTGCACTATAGGAGAGTGAAAAATCTTTATTGGGGATCCAAGGGACAAATATGTAGATACAAAACTCAAAATGGATGAGGTGTATATAATCACAAATATATGGATGAGGTGGGAATACCCATGCTCATATCAATGTCTCAATATACATAAATGGTGAGGTCCATAGGGATGTCTAGATAATACATGAAGAACTGTCATGCACATCATAGGGGTCCAATGAGGACTAATACATGGACTAAACTAGTGGTCCAAATGATTGTTGGTCGGAAGAATAGAAACTAAAAACAATGGGATACACCATGGGTGCTTGGTGGGTACGAGGTTGAATGAGAAATGAGACTCAAACATCCTTTTTTACAGGCCGCTAGAAAGAAATAACCTAATCCAAAATTCTAGAGTAGAGAGGGACCACGTCTGGAGGCTTATCTTCAAATAAGCATATGTTGTGAGTGATCCATAAGTTCTTGTAATACCCCATGAATTAATAATATTTAATTCAGCTGGAAAATACTTTGATTATTATTTTATTATTATTTGACAGGAAGGTCAAGAATAAAACATTCCCTATTTAATAAAATATGTTGAAGTGGAACAAAAGTGGATATAGTTGTTGGAAGAGTGTTTGTTGACCAACACGAGGAAAATGGCAAGTGGCAAAGACCACTGAGTGAGAACCCAAGATGTAGGAGGCATCATCCCCAAAAATCAGGTCTGTGCTCCTAGTTGAGGTTCTAAAGAGCCGGAGGCTCATAAATGACCAAGTCCTAGGAAAAATACTATTTAATAGTATGTCCATGAGCAACAAGAGGATAGCATTGGACGGGGATTAACATATGTATAATGCAAGAGATGGCGCATTGCGATATTTTTCTCTTGTGGTTCAACAAACAGGCTTGGGGGTTCTAGAGAAAGTAATTTGGCTTCCTTGGGAGTTGGTTGGGATGAACAACTTCTCTACTTATGTTTTCCCATCGTTGGTACCAGCTTCCTACTCTATTTCTTATGAATAATTTTAGATGCAGTAGGATGTATAAGTGAAATGTTAAATTGCAGTTATATTTCCAGGTAGTATTTGTTATAACTGATTTTACCACACATGGTTGATCACATATTTATGGCCTTCCATGTCCCTCTGTAGACTCTTTAGACTCCATGGACTTATATTGTACTTTGATGTTCCAAGATCATCCCTAAAAAACACCTTTTTATTGTTGTACACGACTTTTAAACCCATACTCGCATGTACACGCGACTTTTGACCTCAAACCTACGTACATTGGGATGTGTGCATAAATCCAAATATTTTTGGAGTTCTCCTCATATGAGTTTGAAGATCCCTACTCTCGGCCTTCCATATGCCTTGAGATTGCTCAAATTTGAACCTCCATTGCCCNGGATACATTGAAGAGGAGGAATTGAAGAGCAAAGAAACTATAGTCCATTGTTGCCTCAGTTTGCTTATACTTGAGTCTGCATCCCTTTGTCCCTTTGGAGAACTTTATGTTCTTTCCAAGCTTGCCTTTGCTTTGTGAGCTTGCTATCGAGAGATGGAGGATTGAGGTGGTGGAGGCCCACGTGGAGGACTCGGTTTCTCCGGTTTGTAGACGTACTGACAGAGGTTGTCACTATTGTAATCTCTGATTTTATTAATAGAAATATATTTTCCTGTCCAATTATGTGCATTTGAATATGAATATTTAATCCATGGATGTATTTAATTGCTTATACATTGTTGAATATATATGCTAGAGTAGGTCTAACACATTATTATAGAGCATGCTTGTCCTTGTTTGTGGTTGTTGAGAGCAAATTGCTAATGCAAGCGTGAATTGGAAAAGCTCAACGGGGATCTACTTCAACCATCCGGAACAAGGTACGATTTGGTATCCCTTAGTGTTAGATGTTTGGTTTCTCTTGGATATCGGGAAATATTGATTTCTAGTGTCAAGCTGTCTATTGTGGTACCCCCAAGCCATAGGAAGTTTCTCTCCATAACAGAATTGGTGATCGTCTTGGGGAGGTTCCTAGTTGTTTCTCTTTGGGGTTTTTGGTATTTAATGTGCTTGAATTTCTCTTGATTTCTCTGTTTCTGTGTTGGGTTTGGGGGCATGTTTTCCCAGTAGGGTCTTGAAGAAGTAAATTTGATCTTGGCATGTATGTTTGCCCTATTTTTCTTCCTTTTTCTTCCTATACATGGGTTTTGTATTCACAGTCGCATATACACGCAAGTTTTCCCTGAAAAATCGTGTATGTACGTTGGTTGACTGAGAACAGTCGCGTATACCTTGATTTTGAGCCTTAGTTGGAGGATTAAGTGTTGTTGGGTGAGCTTCAATGATTGTTGAGTCTTATTGGATGCTTCTAGTGTCTGTATACACCCTCTGTTTCTGACCAGAGACTTCTTTTAGTCCATTTTTTAAGACTTGTTCTTGTCATTCATTTATTCATTTTTTGTTTTGGGATTAGTGCATTAGGTCTCTTTTACCTTGGTGCCTTGCTTGGATATTGTTTGTGAGTGGTTGCAAGGTCTGATGGTTGTAGAGTCATTTATTGCTTTCATATGTCATTTATTTCAAAGAAAATACAAAAATATTTTTTCTTTTGCATACTTATGCATCTCTTGCATTTTGCATTGGCACGGTACTTGCATTAGGTTTGCTTGATTGGATTATAGTCAGATTTTCATATAGGAATGATTGCACTTACATTTGAAGGAAACATATTGCATCTCATGTAGCGGTATACCCTATTTTTCATTCTGCACATCTCACTTGGCATTGCTTGTTAGGTGTGCATATTTACTTCACTGTTGAGTGATAACTTCATTAGTTGCATGACCATTTCCCTTTGATTAATCATAGCCATTTAAAATCAACGCTTAATAAAATGAATTACACTCTTTTCTTTTATAGGGTGCATCAACAAGATTAGGTTTTAGGGTCTTGGAATAGTTCATTGTGAGTTAATTATCCAAGACCACTAAACAAAACCAGTAGGTGTCTGTCCAGGTGAGAGTGTGAAACCCTTGGTATAATTAGTGTTTCTCAGGACACTCCTCTTAGACGGGAGTTAAGCACGAGGCAGTGCACATGATTGTGATTGGGATGACCCCTAGTCACTTTCTGTGAGCACTGGAGATATTTCTAGGACTGTATTCATATCTGGGGGCCTTTAAGGTACGGTCGGTGCATCTTTGGGGTACCGATTTTTGCTTTCAGGCTTCAGGATTTACTACACTACCCATATCATCGATCCCGCCTGCGACTGTCCAAGAATTGGTTATATTGAGGTGACCTTAGTTTCCTTACCTAGGTATCGAGGGGGTATTTGTAGAGGTTATTCTGCAGGTGTCCTGGCCAGGTAGGTGTCGGACAGCACAGTCGCTATATGCGTTGAAGCTGAGGGACACTATAATTGGTTACGAACCTCTGATTATTGTGTATGGGATTCTCAAGCCTCTCCTAGGTGAGACATCATTGCTTCATTTGGGAGCTCACATGTCCTATCCTTTGTTTGCTTGTGTTTTGGCTTTAGATTTTATTAGGTGTATGCTCTATGCAGGCTAGATTTCTTAAGGTTGTGTAGCTATATCGAGTATTTTATTTTTGTTGAGTCATTGTGGAACTAGGTGTGGCACTTCGTTGTTCTCATCGTTTAGTAGGACTTCCGCCTTCCACGTCTCCTCCTCCTTTGGGAGAGAGAGCCAAATAGTCCAGATGGACTCATTCTCACTTTGATTCACATACCATGGGTGACCATGAGCTTAAGATCCTGAATATCCCTGATCTTCCTCATCCTGTATGGGAGGATGAAACTTCAAGCACATATGGGACTCTGGTAGGGTCTGGTCATCATTCGACTGGACCGTCACATGAATATATTTCACGATTCACAAATTTCATGAACCCTAATCATTGGTATTGGCTTTCAAGTGATGAGACTCACCATGCATCCACTAGTACTATCACTATTAGGTATGGCATGCCTGATATTCCTGAGACCGGTCCGGCACCCCATGTTGGATCAGGTGTTGACCCTGGTGCTGCGCCTGGGGGCACTTCCATTCCTTTCCAGGCGGAGAGGTTTGGTAGCACTAGTCACATTACAACTTCCATCCCTGTGGTGGAATTTTCTTCACACACACATCCTAGGCCTAGCACTAGTGTTCCCACTCGGGGACCAGAACCTAGACATGTGAATATTGGGGGCACAAGTTATATTCCTTCACATATTCCGTCATCTTCAACACCAATCCCTTCAAATTCTTTTTTGATGATGCATCCTCCTCCTAACTCTAGTGGGTCTTCAGGTTGGAGTTCTACTGTTAGCCATGTTCGTTCTACTTCTACTCACACCGTAGTGTCACGAGGCTATGTGCCTCCTTATGTGTTAGTAGGAAATGTATCTTCCGATGGACTATCTTATGGACCTTATCGTCGACCATCTCATGGTCCATCTTATGGAACCTCTTATGGACCTTCTTACAGGCCATCTTACAAAAAAACCTACACACCTTATGGGTACGGGTATTAACCCGTGTACCTGTCTCCTAATTATGGATTTGTAGCACCCCAGTATCCTGGTACTCCAAATTACAATGCTTCCATGCAACCCTTTATCGGTCAAATGGGAGGAGGTTAACATCCCACTGGACAAGGCCATGGTTTATATAACAATCAACCTTATGCGTACCATTCCTATCAGGGAGTGTGGAACCAACCGGCTCAACCTAGGCTCCCTTTCCTTGTGACTTTGAATCTACTTGATTTGTTGAGATTAACAAACGATCCTGTATCTCATGACCTGACATGGCTAGCGGTTCCTACCAAACTTCCTTCGGACATTCCAATATTCGAAGGTAAGTCTGGTGAAGATCTTGGTTAGCATGTCATGACCTTCCATATTTGGTGCTCTTCGAACTCCTTGAACGATGATTCTATTCGTTTGAGACTATTTCAATGCACCCTCATGGGTCCTGCAGTGAAATGGTATATAGAGTTACCTGGGGGGGGGTTATAGTTGGTTCAATGACCTAGCAATGACTTTTATTGATCACTTCCAACTACCTGTGTGATACGATGCCAGTACCGAACTCTTGTCGACATTTCAGTAAGACAAAGCCACCCACATTTCAGATCACATTCAATAGTGGCGTAGACATAAGAGATTAATTAAAGCCTTTATACCACCATAGTTTCTTCTAGAATGGTTCCTCAAGTCGTTGTTACCCTATATCGCGAAGGATGTTTCCACATCCGGAGTGAAAAATGAGGACCAAGCTATTTTTAGGGCTCAACAGTTGGACTTGATTTTATGCTTAGTCTGGGCTCCTTTATGAGATCATACCTAATGTTCCACGATCCAATTTTGACCCCAAGTTTAAACCTGGGCCACATGTCGATGGTATTGTTGGCTCCGCAAGTACCAAATCTATGGACTTGGTTACGAAACAAGTGAGCCAGTTATCGCTTAAATAGTCTACGTCGGGACAAGCTACAACTTCATCTCATCCTACCCAATCGGAGGATGTACTTTTATTACAATCGTCGAGCCCAAAAGGTAACTAGCAACCTGGAAGGAATAAAAGGAAAGGAAACAATAATCGAAAGGGTAGGAATAAGAATGATAATGATAACAATGATAAGAACATGAATAATGCTGGGGGGACAAGAATCCTAAGCGGAAGGTAAAATTTCCTTGCAAGTTGTGTAAGGATGACCACCTCACTCACTTGTGCCCTCAAATGGAAGATGCCTCGAAGTTCATAGCATAGGGCCCAGCTGTTTTCACAAATCCTTTACCAAATAATCAAAATATGAAATCGAGGACCGTGGATCCTAGTTGTGCTTCTAGTGGAACTCAAAACCCGTCGAATGTCGCTAGTGGCCACGGTTGCATCAACATGGTAAAAGCTACAAATGTTGTGACACATGCGAAAGACTATGGTACATCACAACCAAACCTTAAGAAAGAACCTGCTCCACCTGAGAGCTCTTTGTGAATTGAAAAGCCTATGGATAAGCCTGAAGCTCTGCCTCACATTACTAAGGAATTCTTAAAGAACTCAGGACACAATCCTAATTCTCGAGCCGCCCAAAACTATTCAAATTTTGAGCATTTGGGCCAAAATCCTTGTGCAATGTCTGCATTAGAAGTGCTTCAGACTTGTCCTCCACAAAGGATGGCCTTGTTGTCTGCTCTTGGGGTGGGTGATGATAGCTCTCCTTCCATGATCAAATTTGAAACTCATGGAATCCATCCTCGCTTGCCTTACTATGTGTCTCTTCTGATTCACATAGAGTGTCTAAACCACACCATCAAGTGCACTATGATTGATGAAGGTGCTGCCGCTTCCGTGATGTCTTTAGCCAGTTGGAAGGGATTAGGTTCTCCCACGTTTTCTAAATCTGCGAATATGTTGCCTGCATTTGATGGAAGATCGTTTCGGTCGCATGATATACTTCCTTCCCTAGAGGTCCAATTGGGGGGGAATACTATTGCGATCGAGGTTGAGGTGGTTGATGTGCCCCTCAACTACAATATTTTGTTGGGTAGGAACTGGATGTACAATATGTAAGCTGTACCCTCTTCCCTATTCCGAGTGGATTGTTTTTCTTTGGATGGGAAAATCATTACTATTGATAAAAACATATTTCCAGAATCCGTGTTTAAAAGCATCATCGGAAGCTTCTATCCTGATTATCGATCATTCTCAGCTAGAAACTGAGAATGTGGGTGTGGGCATGCATCCTTCTCTCATGGGAACTTTTAGTTGTCCTGCACCTGTCCTTATGATTTGGTCTAGTCTTGGTAAGGCTTTGACCTCGTTGAATTCAGTATCCTTTCTCACCTCTCATATGGAGGATCCTTGAATTCTTCCTTCACTGAGTACTTCGAGTGATAATTCTATACTTGATGAGACAGATGTACCGTTTCCTGCAACATTGGTGGAGTATCAAGCTAATATTGATCATGTTGTAGAGCCTAGTCCTTCCTCTTTGAGGACAGAGGAGGAGGACCCTTATGTGCTTCCTGCTCGGGCAATAGAGTCATCTCACTCTCAAGACTGCCTTGATGATGTTTTTCCGTCAGATAAAGCTATTCTTGAGGCTATGTCTGGGATAGAACAACCTTGGGGAGAGTTGCACCATAGATCGTATTTCCTTCCTAAGCTTGATCGATTAGAGTGTGATGAATTTAGGGTGATTCTAAGCAAGAAAGCTGGAAGGCTTGTGGTCTTGTTAAGCTCTCCTAGTCCAATTGCTAAAGGGAACGTGGCTAACTTGTCACCAACGATACCTATCAATATTTCTTGTGTTCCTAGTAAGATTGAGAATGTGTACATTGGAGTAGATTATTCCCCCAATGAGATTAAAGAGTACAACGAGCTTTTTAAGGATTTTCATGATGTTTTCGCTTGGTCGTACGAGGAGATGCCGGGAATAGACTCTCGCATTGCCGAACATGAAATAAAAACCTATCAGGATGCCAAATTGGTTCGACAACATTTGCGTGCCATGAATCCTAGGAAAGCACCCACTATTAAAGCAGAGATAGAGAAGCTACTCAAAGCTGGTTTCATATATCTCGTTCCCTTGACAAAGTGTGTTTCAAACCCCATTATGATGGATAAGAAGAAGGGAACGATCCAAATATGCACCGATTTCTGTGACTTAAATCGATCCTGTCCCAAAGACAATTTTCCTACACCATTTATTGATCAAATATTGAATGAGTTTGCGGGAAGTGAGGTTTTCTCCTTTATGGATGGATTTTTTGGATATAATCAGATATAGATTAAACCTAAGGACCAACATAACACTACATTTATTTGTCCTTGGGGAACTTTTGCATATCGTAATATGCCCTTTGGCCTTAAAAACATCGGAGCTACGTTTCAACGGGCTATGACCTTTGCCTTTCATGATCTTAAAAATATTATTGAAGTATATTTGGATGATCTAGATTCTCACTCTCGTTTGACAGTGCATCATCCTTATCATTTGAGATTGGTTTTCGAAAGATGCCATCATTATCAAATTCGGTTAAATCCTTATAAGTGCATCTTTTGTGTGAAGGTTGGTCATTTACTAGGATTCATTGTGTCCAAGGAGGGCATTAGAGTTGATCCCTTGAAGGTTGAGGCAATAATTCAATTGTCTCCCTCACGTAATATTCAACATCTTCAATGTTTACAAGGAATCATGAACTTCTTGCAAAGGTTCGTGGTAAATTTTTCTAATTTGACCAAAGGTTTCATGCATTTGTTGAAGAAAGAAACCCATTTTTACTAGGATGAGCGAGCCTAGGAGTCTTTCGATACTCTGAAGAAAGCCTTGGCATCGACCCCCATGCTTATTCCACCAGAGTATAGCCGTGACTTCTTGATTTATGTGGTCGCATCTCAAGAGACGATTGGTATGGTCTTGGTTCAAGAGGATGAGGAGCTCCATGAGCATGTCATCTATTATCTTAGTTGAAACCTTATTAATGTGGAATTCTGTTATACCCATGTTGAGAATCTAGCCTTATCCACCGTCCATGTGGTTCAGTATTTGAGGCATTACATCCTCCTACGCCAAACTTTGGTCGTAGCTCACTTTAATCCATTTCAATTCATCCTCACCAGAAGGATGATTGGGGGAAAGTATAATAAATAGATTGTGATATTGCAAGAGTTTGATCTCGAGTTTTTTTCGGCAAAGTCGAAGAAATCATTAATTTTTGTTGAGCTCATATCGGATTTTCCAAATTTGGATGAAGGGGAGGTTCATGAGGATTCTCTTGTTGATGAGCATATCTTTCTCATCTCAACTGTGGACCCTTGGTACAGGGATATTATTGTTTATTTGCAAACATTGAAGGTTCCTACTCACCTCTCACGAGATGAGCGTCGACAACTACGTCACATAGCGAAGAACTACCTCATAGTGGAAGATACTTTGTACTGCCATGGGGTTGATTCCATTTTATGTCGTTGCTTAACTCATGAGGAGGACGAGGTCGTTCTTAATGATTGCCATAGAGGGGCGTGTGGTGGTCATTTATCTGGGATTTCTACAACCCAAAAAATTCTGAGAGCGGGTTATTTTTGGCCGTCCATATTTAAAGAGTGTGTTAATGTGGTCAAGAGGTGCCACCCTTGCCAGGTGTTTGCATGAAATATGTGCTCATGTCCTGCCCCTTTGCATCCCATTATCACCGTCGATCCCTTCACCAAGTGGGGGGTCCATTTTATGGATTTTAACCCATCTTTGGCTGGGGGGCACCATCATATTATTGTGGTCGTTGATTACTTCATGAAATGGGCAGAGGCTATGCCCACTATCAAATCCGACGATGAAATAGCCCCGCATTTAATATTTAACCAGATTATCTCTACGTTTGGTATTTTGAGGGAGCTTATCACTGACTATGGAAGGCGCTTTCAGAACAAAATGATGGAAGAGTTGTCTTCAAAGTTAGCGTATAAGAAAGAGCATTCCTCTTCTTATTATCCTCAAGTGAATGGACAGGTTGAAGAAGTGAACAAGTCACTTAAGTCCATTCTACAATGAACCATTGCACAAAGCAAGACTAATTGGCATATCATGGTGTATCCTTCTTTGTGGGCCTATAGAACCACGGTCAAGACTGCCACCGATTTTTCTCCCTATCAGCTTGTGCAAGGGGTGGAGTCAGAATTACCAGTTGAATGTGAAATCCCTTCTCTGAATCTAGCTGTGGAGATTTTACCAGAGACTTCCGCATTGGAAGAACATATGGTCCACTTGGAGCAACTTGATAAGCAGTGTCGAGATGCTTTAGTGGCTTTTGAGGTTAACAAGCATCGCGTTAAGGTCTAGTACGATAAGTCTGTTGATGTATTTGTAACTTCGGAATGTATTCACTTGTATATTTTATATATTGTATTTCATTGGTCCCCAATGTTCCTATTGGGGGAATAATTAATGTAATCAAGTCATGTAAAGTCATAGAGATTAACCCTTTTTTGTAAGTCGGGGGTAAAGTCCCCACAGTTGTGGGGCACTATGGTTATTAGATTCTCCTAGAGAATTCGGCCTTGGTAAGTTATTGTCAAGTCAGAAACTAATATAAATAGAGAGTGAGCCTCTCTATTTGAGACACACACTCACCCAGCTATAGCACATAGGTGAGAAAAGAGGAGCTCACACAAGTGAGAGAGAGAACAACTGTTGGAGATCATCTTTCTATCTTTGGGTTTTACTGCTACCATTGTTGCTCATTCTATCTCTGAGGAAGTTGTAGGGCTTTCTCCTTTATGGTTTCCCCAAGGAAAATCTTTGTGTCTATTTTCTCTTGTGATTGATTGTTGTGCATGTTATTCTCTCAGATAAGATCCTAAGATCATATTGTCTAATTGATAAAAAATTAACATTGTATTAGAGCTAACCTCAGAAGAAGACACTGTGCAGCTGTAGAAGCTATGGATTCTTACTTTTTGGCTCTCTCCACAATCCATCAAAAAAAGGAGGCTAGGTTAACTCTCCATTGAAGGGTGCATCTTTTTGTCGAAGCAGAATCTGATTTTGAGCTTTTTTAATTGTTGACCTACCACTACATCGGAAAATTAGAGATTTTTATAGAAGAAGAATTTTTGAGTGAGCCTATCATAGGATTTCTCTCCTCATCAAAATCAAAGTTTAGAGACCAAGGTCAAAGTTTTTGGTTGAGTAAACATTCAGAAAAGTCAAACCCTAGTTTGACCCCGAGCCTGAAAAACCCTAAAATACTAAAAATGGTAGTTTTGGTACATTCGCTATATATTGATATTGAAGAAGGATCAAGAGCTGAAATTTTCATAGGCCGAAGATACAATCCTGATGTAGCCTTTGTAAAAATTTTAGCCTCATATTCGCTATATTTTGGGAGATATGATTCCTCCAAATAAGGGTTCCAGCCTCCTCCACGATTCATCTCTAAACATGACACCTAGGGAGAATTGCTATCTCTAGGGCTATGAAGGTCCAAATAAAATTTTGCAAGATGTCCCAGATAGGGAACGGACTTTAATTTCTTTGGTAAAATTTTTAGAAGTCGAAGGTGAAAAAGTGATATGTGGCAGTATTTACAAGTTCTCTATGCTGAACAGTCCTGAAATAAGTCATCTTGGGAAAACTCTCATAAGTTCCAATTGGTGAAACCAATTTTACTCAAACGTGCAGTGTTGGAAAGAGGATAGACAAGGCTACCTTAGTATGAAGTTTCAGACATGGAGGAGTAGTACTTTCAGATTTATTGCAGAAACAATATCTAGAATTTCTGCAAAAGAAATTGGAAAAGTAGGGTTTCCTATTCCAGAAGCTTCCCTCCATTGTTTTTAGAAAAGGAGTACATTGGACAGCTCGCTTTGAAGGGGCCCATATTTCTATCCAATCAGAAGTTTGAGATTATAATTTTTGAAAATTAGGGTTTCTCTGACAAACCCTAGATCAGCCAGCTTCGGAACCAAGACGTACACCTCAAATTGGTAAGATCTAATCTTTTGCTATTTACATTTGAGGTTCTCATTTCAAAATGACTAATCACACCAGATTGATGACAATATTGGTGAAGCTGATAAATTCTGATCATGGAAGTATAAGGTTTCACTAGTTCTTGAAGAAAATGAATTGGACACCTACATAAGTGGAGAGGTTCCAGTTCCAGAGAGAGATGAGGCTAAGGCCTTACACAAGAATAACTTGTCAAAGCCAAGAGGATTATTGTTTATTCAATCAAGGATCACCTCAAACCACAAGTGTCTTCCCTAAAGACACCTAAAGAGATGTTTGATTCCTTGACCAAGCTATTTAAAGGCAAAAAAATAAATTGGAAGATGAATTTGAGAAACCAGTTGAAGAATGTAAAGATCCAGAATGGAGATACCATACAGTCATACTTTACAAGGGTCTCTCAAATCAAAGAACAACTTGAAGCAGTGGATGAAGAAGTAGAGAATGCAGAAATTGTGATAACCACCTTGAATGACCTCCCAGGATCATGGGATTCATTCATTCAAGGACTGTGTGCCAGAAGGAAGTGATTACCTTCAGCAGAATCTGGGAAGAGTGCACACAAGAATAAGCTTGACTCATAATAAGAGAAGAGAATATGGGAGCAATTGAAGATCAAGCTCTCACGATTCAAAGAAGATCCCTCAAGCAATGAGGAATAAGAAGAACTCAATTCTTAAATAACCTCTTATCCATCTTAGCATTTGGATAAGAAATGGTGTTGTTATGAATGAATAAGATGATGAAGTTCAAAGGAGTCTACCCATGAAACAAATAAAGATAAGTATTCAATTGGCATTTCATGATATTGTTTTGTTATGCATTTGTTTATATTCGGTTGATGTCTTATGCATGATAGAATGTTTGCATTAATGACAGTATACTACTAATATGCATGTGATGGGTAAGTAGATCATGGTGCTATACAACTCTCCATTGCTACTTATCTAGAATGAAACCTATTTGCTGACATATTGGATTAGTGCACAATCTCAATGATGTCATGGTAGAGATGGAAGACATCTAGAAAGTTTCTATGAGATATGGATGAATGTTGTATTGGCTAAAATAGTTGCATGATTATATATTTATGCTTAAGAATTTGCCATTATGAATATTCCTTATGAAATGTTTCTAACCATACAACTGGTGCATTTGACTTGAAGGAAATATCGTGTACAATCACCTACAAGAAAAGAAGGATGAGACTTGTTCCAAAGAACAAGTGACAACAATTCAAGAAATAATCCAAAATGAATAATAGTATGACAAGACTTCAAGAGGCCTCAGACACACTCTAGTTATATGACACTATTAAGCGACATCATTGATGTAGAGCCTTCCAGCTATGAAGAAGTATCTAATAATAAAGGAAGGAGAGTACCAGTTCAAGAAGAATGATGTCTAGGATGCAGTATCGAGACCTGAAGGGAAGTCCTTAGAACCATCATGTAGTAGATGGAAACATCGTGGGACACAAGGTAATATTTGTAGCACGAGGCTTCTCACAGAAAGACGGCATAAACTACGAAGAGACATTTGTAGCTAGTGGGAGTTGAGGCACATGATAGGCAGACTCATGTGTGCAAATTAAAGATGGCCTTGTACAAGCTCAGAAGACACCCATGGGATAACACATACATGAGGAGCTTGAAGATCACCTAGAGTGATGAAGATCTTAACCTTTGCTACAAGGTTGAAGATGAAATCCTATAGAGGATGACAAGCTCACAGATGGGTGCAAGAAGAACTTTTGAAAAAGTTCAAGATAGAGGATCTTGGTATCCAGTGACCCTAGATGGATACATAGAATATTAGTAGCAGAGGAAGCTACTTGTCACTCTAGTATAGAATGTTTCAATGCATAGAGTATGAAAGGCAGAGGAAGAATGATGTTCAGCTTCAGAGGGAGTGACTGCAGAAGATCCTAAGGTTTGACATGATATGATAGGATGGGCAGATTACTGATGGCTCTAGGATTTACTGAGAGTAAAGCGGATTCCAACCTTTACTTCAAGGTTGAAGGTGGAATACCAGTGATGCTCCTGTTATATGTCGATGACTTGCTCCTAAAAGAAAAGAGGAACTCATTAAAGTTGCAAGAAGGAGACTTGTTGCCGAGTTCGAGATGAAGGATTTGGATATGATGCACTACTTTCTAGGCATGGAGGTGTGGCAGAATGTAGATGGAATCTCCCTAGGACAAGGGGAGTATGCAGTGGATATCCTGAAGAGGTTCAGGATGATGAACTATAAGACCATGAACACACCTATGGAATCGAACCTGAAGCTATTGAGTGATGCTTCATCAGAGTCGGTTGATGCTATATATGATGGATTGTCATATGATTGGGTCCTTAATGTACCTGATGAACACAAGACCAGATATTTGATTTGTTGTGAACACATTGAGCTAGTTCCTGACATATCCGAGACATGTTCACCTGATTGCTGCAAAGAATATTTTGAGGTACCTGAAGGGTACAGTTGATTATGGGCTCAAGTATGAAACGAATCAGAAGATTAACCTAGAGGGTTATGTGGATTCGGATTGGGCAGGTAGTGCCATTAATAGGAATAACACTTCAGGGTGCTACTTCAGTATGGGATCATGTGTGATCTCTTGGTTTAGCAGGAAGTAGTCCTACATGGCACTAAGTACAACCAAAGCAAAGTATGTCGCAGCTTATTCGGCTAGTTGTGAGGCAGTATGGCTAAGGAAGCTACTGTCTGATTTGTCTGATATCTAGTTGGATTGTACTTGTATATATTGCGACAACTAGAGTTGTGTGAAGTTGTTAGAGAACCCAGTGTTCCATGACAAGTCGAAGCATATCGATATCAAATATCACTATATCAGGGATATGGTGCAGAGAGGAGCAGTGAAGCTCTAGTATGTTGTGACGGACGAACTGATAGCTGATGTGTTGACCAAACCATTAGCCAGAGTGAATTTTGAGTACTTCAGGGAGAATATTGGTGTTCTCCAAATCGAGGTTCCTTTCAAGGGGAAGTGATGAGTCCATGTGCCTTTTTGACATGGTCATAGGATTGGTTCCTCCCATGGTCAGATGTAAGTGTTGTGCCTTTCTGACATGGTGGTAGGATTGGTTCCTCCCATGGTGAGATGTAAGTGATGTTCCTTTCTGACATGGTGGTAGGATTGGTTCCTCCCATGGTCAGATGTAAGTATTGTTCCTTTCTGACATGGTGGTAGTATTGGTTCCTCCCATGGTCAGATGTAAGTGTTGTACCTTTCAGACATGGTGGTAGGATTGGTTCCTCCCATGGTCAGATGTAAGTGTTGTGACTTTCTGACATGGTGGTAGGATTGGTTCCTCTCATGGTCAGATGTGCCTTTTTGACATGGTGGTAGGAGTGGTTTCTCCCATGGTCAGATGTAAGTGATGTTCCTTTCTGACATGGTGGCAGGATTGGTTCCTCCCATGGTCATATATAAGTGTTGAGACCTACATCCAGTATGATAAAGGATTGGCTCTGTAGAACTACATCCAGTATGAAAAAGGACTGGCTCTGTAGTGGAATTCCTTGCAGAGGGCAAGGCCTACATCCAGCATGAAAAAGGGTCGGCTCTGTAGTGGCCTACATCCAACATGAAAAAGGGTTGGCTCTGTAGAGGTACATCCAGCATGAAAAAGGGTTAGCTCTGTAGTGGCCTACATCTAGCATGAAAAATGGCTGGCTCTGTAGAGGTACATCCAGCATGAAAAAGGGTTGGCTCTGTAGTGGCCTACATCTAGCATGAAAAAGGGTTGGCTCTGTAGAGGTACATCTAGCATGAAAAAGGGTTGGCTCTATAGTGGCCTACATCCAGCATGAAAAAGAGCTGGGTCTATAGAGGTACATCCAACATGAAAAAGGGCTGGCTCTGTAGAGGCCTACATCCAGTATGAAAAAAGGATTGGCTCTATAGGGGAATTCCTTGCAAGAGCAAGGCAGTACATCCAGCATGAAAAAGGGATGGATCTATTAATGAAGACCTACATGGAGGCTATTCCTACAACCAACATTAAAAAGGGTTGGCTCTGTAGAACTTCCTATGACGAGAAGAATTGAGAGATAGCACCATTTGATCGAGATAGCGGAAGCAGTGATGATGATGATGATCTAGATTTAATAATGATCTAGCTTTGATGATGATACAATGATGATGATCCCGTGATGGTCCAGCTTTGATCCAGTGACAAAGTCTTGTGCTGATGAATTGTGTCAAGAGAATTCCTTCCTAGTTAAGAGGGAGTGTTGATGTATTTGTAACTTCGGAATGTATTCACTTGTATATTTTATATGTTGTATTTCATTGGTCCCCGATGTTCCTATCAAGAGAATCATTAATGCAATCAAGTCATGTAAATTCATAGATATTAACCCTCATTTGTAAGTTGGTGGTAAATTCCCTACAGTTTTGGGGCAATGGGGTTATTAGACTCTCCTAGAGAAGTCGGCCCTAGTAAGTTATTGACAAGTCGGAAACTAGTATAAATAGAGAGTGAGCCTCTCTATTTGAAACACACACTCACCCATCTATAGCACATAGGTGAGAAAATAAGAGCTTGCACAAGTGAGAGAGAACAGTTGTTGGAGATCATCTTTATGTCTTTGGGTTTTACTGCTGCCATTGGTGCTCATTCTATCTCTGAGGAAGTTGTGGGGTTTTCTCCTTTATGGTTTCCCAGAGGAAAATATTTGTGTCTATTGTCTCTTGTGATTGATTGTTGTGCATGTTATTCTATCAGATAAGATCCTAAGATCATATTGTCTAATTGATAAAAATCTAACAAAGTATGTTCGTCCTAGGAGGTTTAGTGAAGGAGACTTGGTCCTTTTGTGGGATCAAGCTAAGGAACCCTTGGGGGCAGGAAAGTTTAAACAAATGTAGCATGGTCTTTACGTGTTCAAGCATGTCTTAGATAAAGGCGCCTATGAGTTGCTCGATTATGAAGGGACGACCTTGGCGGAGCCTAGAAATGGGCTTTATCTTAAGAAATACTATGCATGATCTTCAACCAAGGCTGATTTTTTGTATATTATTGTACATTTTGCTTAGTGTAGTTTGGTATTTTTATGGTGATCGGGTTTGTTGATTAGCTTTCATTTTTGTGGAAGATGTCGATGGAGTCTTTGGTTTACATAGGATTCGTTGATGGTGCTAGCCGCCACACTCAAAACTTAGCTTCGATTGCTTGGGTGATTTATACTCCTACAGGTCAAGTGTTGTCTTCAGGAGGCGTATGTTTATGACCTTCGTCAAACAATGTTGTTGAATATAGTGGCGTGATTGAGTTATTGTGTGATTCTATTTCACATGGTGTTCTTTCTCTTGAGGTACATCTTGATTCACAGTTAGTGGTCTCACAACTTAATGGATTGTATCATGTTAGGGATCCAACATTGTTACAAAGATTCCTGCATGTAAGATTGCTAGAATGACAATTTGAGAGCATAACATACATTCACATTACAAGAAATTTTAATCAAGTTGCTAATTCATATGCTAACTATGTACTAGATTGGCATTAGTTTCACAAACGATAAAAGCATTTCACAAACACATTTTACACATGTAAATAGAATAATAATCAATCATCATAAATATTTTTCATTAAGTCCGAAAAAAGGAAAATTCATAATACATAAGTGTCATATACAAAATTGGAACTTCTGAGCCACCGAAATATACTACATGGTCATACAAAAAATATACACCCAGGTCTCTAATCCTGAGGTGGAGGAGGGTGCCAGTCATGGTATCACACCATGGCTCTAGCTAACCGGCGAAATAATTGAACCCATGCCCATGGTACTCCAACCACCTCATGCTGCATGGACTCAGGCAAGTCCTCGTCTTGCACCATGGGAACCCTCTGTGTTAAGTGAATGAAGTTTGTGTGGATGCTTTGGAGGGTCTGCTCCACATCCACACCCATGATCTCATCGCCTCTTGGGCCTCTGTTGATGACAAAGAAAGCCATCTGGCCGTCGTGGTCCCACATCTGCATGTACATGACAGAGTATCATTATATGTCATCACACCAAAAACATGTCTTTTTATTTCATATATCAAAAAACACAAAAAAAAAATTATAATTCAAAAAACAAAAGTGAGTTGGGATTCATTACCTATGTCTCCATATGCTGCTCCTGGTAGTAGGGGCATGTCTGTATCTCCACGGAAGTCGATCCCTGCATAGGGATAGTCATCTATGGCAATGATATGTCTCCACCACCAAAGAAAGAAGTCTGATGGATAGGGGTTATCCGCCCTTACCCCTCCCAGTCTTCGCATGGAATTGGCTCAACGTAGTTGAGCTGAATCCCTAACTCCATGTGGATTAATGTCAACTCTAGGGCTTAGCCCCAACATCTGCTCAAAAAAGAATGTACTCAGTATGCTGCAGAACCCAAAGTTTCATACCCTTCCCATCTTGTAGTCACTTAGTTGTCGCTTCATGTTTCTTAGCAATGAGGTACTCTAGTCACATATCGTAGGTCATGTGCACTCTACGGCATAGAACATCATTGGCCTTAAGGCCTGGTGGAGTGATGCTAAACCTGCGATCCTGCCAATTCCAATAGTATGGCTTTCAGCCCCAGGTTCTGGACTAAGATTGTTGGGGTTTGACTCCCAACCTTCTCTATATCGGGAAGAAAATACACAAGTATGTACTCCTCTATAGTCAACTCGCCTCTTGGCCCATAGGATCAAAGGTTCACCACCTCCCCTCGATGAGACAAACCTGTGATAAAGTATATGTCCTCAACCTCGATGTTGAGTGACATGCCATCCAACTAAAAGATCTCAAAGTCTGGATCCCAGTAATCCACTAGTAGTTGGAGTAGCCTTGGCTTGTCCCTCAAGCTTCCAAGGCACCAAAACCTATATAACCCACAAGCCCTCAACACTTGTTGATCCATGAGATCAGCTTGCATAGCCTTTTCAACATCACCATGTTCTCTCTCTCCATTCTAGCACCATCCTGTACAAACATTGCCAAGATTCATGAGTGTTTTCCGTTGAAAATCATGTTTGCGGCCCTGTACACGACTATTTGCAAAATAGCCACGTATGTACGTGGGTATCATGGTCTTTTCCTCGTATACCCAGCACTATACGCAGAAAAATACTAGATTTCCACGTGGGCCGAAATGAACTATTTGGGACGGCTTAAGTTAAAAAATTGACCATTAAAATTAAAAATTGATGCATGAAATTGAAAGAGGAGGGCATGAGTAATTACTTGGACCAAACATGGAGTGATTTCGCTGGACGATGCCCCCAGAATCAGCTCTTGAAATTCTGGATACAAAAGCACTATGGTGGGTGAATTTTTAAAATGGTATGAAAAAATTTATTTTTTCACTATTTTATAGAAAAAAAATTGAAATTTTTACCCACTTCCTATAGTTTTTTATCATTTTTGACCATTTTGGACCGTTTGGAATAATATGATGTTGTAGGAGCCTGTTTTGAGCGTGGTTTGACTGAGTCTTTGATCCGTTCATTCCTATTACAGGTATCATGCCTAAACTGGCATATAGGTTAGGATTTCACATCCGCTTGCATTTTGTATGATCTTATGACCGTTCAATATTAACCTTAGGTACAAACCCATTCCATGATGTCACAGAACCTTATTGCTGTTGTTAGAAGTAGCGTTATGTGAATGGTAGAGCTTTCCTATACATGGGTTCCCTAGTTAGATGAGTCTGTTGCATTTGGTACCCATGCTGACATTTCTCCTTTAGGTTGTGGGAGTCCCTTTTTAGTCCCACCATGTCTTTGAGCAAGAGCTTCATACTCCTCTTGAACTTTATGCTAGCCATTCCACTGGGACTCCCTTGTATATATCAAGTTGTAATTTCATTTTCATGAGTTTTGCTTGCCTTCTTGAGCTTTATGTCGTCTCCCTGAATTTGAGTTATTAGCCATATAGCCCTGGCTTGTCTCATGTCTAGCCATGTAGAGCCTCTTACATATATTTTGCATCTTGATCAACCCTTTTATCGGGATGATACCTTCCCCCGAGTGTCGTTATCCTACGCCACATATCTCCTTGCATTGAGCATAGGAATGTTCCACTTCTTGGAACTAGTTTGCTTGTCCCCTGACAATCGTCTCCTCCTATATTGGTACTATAAAGCACTTTTATTCTTTTTCAAGATTTTCAAAATATCTGAAAAAGTCCAAAAAAGTAAAAATAAATAAAAATCCGGACAGGAAAAGATGTTATCTTTGGCAACAGTCGAGTCGTGTCACCTTCGAGAAGACCATTGTATATCACATTCATTGGTTGGGTTATTAGTTTGACTTTAGGAGTTGTACTCATTACTCTGATTGTATCTCCATCGATTGGTTAAGCTTCCAGTCCCTATGGAGGCTCTGTTGATGCCTCCTGTGTCACAAAGATGTCCCAGTTTGCATATCAAGTCCATGTTTCCTACCTTCAGTCACCATTCACCTTATGCTCTTATTTGAAGGAAGTTGAAGCCTAAATCGGCCATTCCTCAGTTATCTTGACTTTGCATGTCGGCCATTCCCGGGACTGTTACTGGTTCATGCATATCTTGTTCGAGTTCTTCCACATTATACAACATTGTTGAGTACCTCGTGTTGGTTGGTGGGGGACACCTTAATTCCCTCCTTCCAAGAGATTCCATTCCATCGACTTCAGATCATTTATTCTGGAATAGGAGTCTAGAGTCATTTGAGTGCCTTGAGACTTATAATCATTAGTGGTAGGTTCTCTCGCTATCGACAGTTTTGGGAATACATCAATGTCCCCTGATCGATGGATTCTTCCAAGTGTTCGACCTCAACACATCTATTCACACTTGTTAGATCGCACTCTATACATGGATTCCCATTTTCATTATCAATGGGTGATCTCGCATCTGTTAACAATATACATCAATGACCTGTAATCAGATTATCGACTACTATGTTCAACCTCGGCACATCTATTTGCATAATAGGACATGTACTTGTAGCGGTTTGTGTACAATACCTTCCATCTTGGTGGCATTCCATGTATGCTACCTCCTTGATTGTGCCAGTGTTCATGAGATATCAACTCCCATGATTTGATTCTAGTGTATATCAGATATCTTTGACCATTATGGAGATCTTGATCCATTGTATATCTTCAAATTTTTTGGATATATTGATCCATTGGACATATTCATTCATCGTGGATATTATGATCTATTGTAAATTGTATGTGACGATGACCACACATGTCACATTTTGTATATGATGCCTATTCATGGCCATTGTACTCTTATGTATCCAGGGCTGCTATATGTATTTGCAATCACATGAAGAGATTAATTATTGTATTGTATTAATGAGTGGCTGGTTCTTCCACTTGGGTCTTCATTACTCCACTTCTGGGAAGTATTTTATAATGTATTTCGGCCATCATGTCACCCCTATGACCTCACACATTATGGGGCATATGTTATAACTAATTTTACCACACATGGTTGATCACATATTTATGGCCTTCCCTGTCCCTCTATAGACACTTTAGGCCCCATGGACTTATATTGTACTTTGATGTTCCAAGATCATCCCTAAAAAACACCTTTTTATTGTTGTATGCGACTTTTAAACCCATATTTGTGTGTACACGCGAATTTTGACCTCAAAGCCGTGTACATAGGGATGTGTGCATAAATCCAAATATTTTTGGGAATTTCCTCATATGAGTACGAAGATCCTGAATCTTGGCCTTCCATATGCCTTGAGATTGCTCGGATTCGACCCTCCATAACCC
>LPNX010646580.1:225183-240238 GCA_001517045.1 Pseudotsuga menziesii | reverse complement strand
GTGCTATATAAGGAACCCCTTGGATACATTGAAGAGGAGGAATTGAAGAGCAAAGAAACTATAGTCCATTGTTGCCTCAGTTTGCTTATACTTGAGTCTATATACCTTTGTCCCTTTTGAGCACTTTGTGTTCTTCCCAATCTTTCCTTTGCTTTATGAGCTTGATATCGAGAGATGGAGGATTGAGGTGGTGGAGGCCTAGGTGGAGGACTCGGTTTCTCCGCTTCGTAGACGTGCCGACAGAGGTTGTCACTACTGTAATCTCTGATTTTATTAATAGAAATATATTTTCCTGTCCAATTATGTGCATTTGAATATGCATATTGAATCCATGGATGTATTTAATTGCTTATACATTGTTGAATATATATGCTAGAGTATGCCTAACACATTATTATAGAGCATTCTTGTCCTCGTTTGCTATTGTTGAGAGCAAATTGCTAATGCAAGCGTGAATTGGAAAAGCTCAACAAGGATCTACTTCAACCGTCTGAAATAAGGTACGATTCGGTATCCCTCAATGTTAGATGTTTGGTTTCTCTTGCATATTGGGAAAGATTGATTTATGGTGTCAAGCTGTTTGTTTTGGTACCCCCAAGCCATAAGAAGTTTCTCTTCGTAAAAGTATTGTTTATGCATTTCTGGAATACCATTACTCGTGTTTGTATATTTTAGATCTAATAAATATAAAAGTAAATCTAGTTTTGTTCCTAGTTAGCTCATTGCTGTTACGCTTGAATGATTTAGAATTTATGAATCCACATCTAATGGATTGAATCCTTAGTTTTTACACGATATCGGATGTTCCTACCGTGCACGGGGGCTTCACTTGTTGACCAATATCCTATCACGTTAGTTCATATTGTGGGTTTTAAAATTATCAAAAATTGAACCAATATATTGTACGTATTGGGGGGATGAGGGGTTTAAGGTGGGGGTGGGTAGGGTGGTTTATAAGGATTGAGGTATAAAAAGGGGTGGGGAGGAGGTTTTTAAGTATTGGGAGGGGGTTTCAACAAAAAGTGTTTGGGTCAATATCTCTCGAATTTAAGGTTATTCTTTAATATCCCACGATCGCACGTGCTATGTGAGATGTTCACTAAGTGAATTCCCCGTGCTACTGTGTATATCCTATCTATATTGATTCTGTAATCCTACCTTAATTATGCATTACAATTTTAGGTCCTTTAATGAAACTTTAATGCTTGTTTATAGTTCAGATATGAGTTATTCAACATGGCGGTTGAAACTATTTTACATAGAGAAAAACCGTAATTAAACTGTACAAATATCTTAAGCAACTTAGCGTAGTTGGTTAAATGTTATCGAATCCTGTTTAGATGGAGAAATCAAGGCATGACTGCAAGCACTAAGATAGTTTCTAGATCCAATTAACTTACAGTGAATTAAACCCCCAAATCAACCAGAAACTAGTTGAATCCAAAAATTTAAACATTGATCCACAAATATTAGAAGATCAACAGTCTAGATCTAATCCACATCTAGATCCACAGTTCACAAAAGTTACTGAAGTCCGATTTCTGCATCAAATCAGATCCATGGTCAGGATTTACACCGCAAGGATCAACGGTGCAGAATGCAGATGCAGAATGTGGAAGCAAAAAGTCAAGAATTAAGTTAATGGAGCTTAAAGTTTTCGAAGTCCGATTTCTACATCAAATAAATCGACGGTCGATATTTTATCTCCAAATAAGATCAACGACTCATATTGGTTACGAAGGTTACATTGTGGAACCTGCAAGGAATCATATCAAGGGTCGGGACTTAAGCCGCAAGAAATCAACGACGTGGAAGGTATACAATACAAGTTAATAGAATTTGGTGTTTTCCGCATGCTGGAGTCCACCTGCAGAAGGTGGAAGGGAGGAGGCGGAAAATGGGAAGAAGGTTAAGGATTTTTTTTCCTGATTTCTGAGATCAACAGCGGAAGGTGGAAAGGTGGAAGTCGAAAGGAGGAAATTCAAAATACAAGTGATCGTTTTATGAGGTTTCCAACTTTCGAGGTCCGCAGCGAAAGGCAGAAGTCAGAAGGCAGAAAGAGGAAATACCAACTGATTGTTTTATGACTTTTCCGACTTTTGAGGTTCACAGCGGAAGGAAAAAAAGCGGAAGTCAAAAAGACGAAAGACCAAGTTATCATTTTATGAAGTTTCCGGCTTCCGAGGTCCACAACGGAATTCGGAAATCTGGAAGTTGGAAGGAGGAAAGCCAAAATACCAAGTGATTGTTTTATGAAGTTTTCGACTTCGAGGTCCGCAGTGGAAAGCGGAAGTAGTAAGGAGGAAAGTCGAAAGACAAGGTGGTTTTTTCGTTGAGTTCTGATTTTGAGATTCCACAGTGGAAGGTAGAAGACGAAAGGAGGAAGGTGGAAAGAGGTTCAAAGGACTCCGTCTTTCCTTGGGTTTTCTAATTTCGAGATTTCGCAGGGGGAAGAATAATGCGGAATGCAGAACACGGAATCGAAACTGCAGAATGGTTCTTGCAAAAGAAAAGTAACTTAGCTTTTTGAGTTTTTGGTTTAGAAAATTATTCTTTTGGGAAAAAGGGTTTCTAAGTTTTGTTAAGGAGATGATGAAAATTTCATATGACCAGGGTTATGAATTAAATTCTCTATTTTGTTTGTAATGCCTCATAACAAAGAGGTTTTTATTTAAATTGTCTGTAGATATATGGTTATAGAATTTTTTTTATTTGAAATTTGAGCTATGTTACATATGGTGTTAGATCACAGTTTCAGCACTAGGCCCGAATAGGCTCAACACAAAAATGCTATAGAAAACAACAAACTAACTCGTGCTTAATTTGTCTTGAAAATTCTGTTACACACAACAAAGAGAAGTACAAATATATTTTGCAAGAAATATGGCAGATGCGGGAATGTCTGCAGAAGAGGAACGCCGACTAGAACAACCTTTAAATGAAGAGGGAAATATAAGAGATGGAGAGTTCTACATAGATCTAAATGAAATTCAGGACAATAAATATGAATTAAAAAGGACTGTGAATGAATTAAGATTTTAATTAAGAAAGGTTAAGGAAGATAATGAGCGAATTCTGAAGGCTCAAGAAGAACTGAACACTATCTTATTAGCAAAAATCCATAATGAATAAAAATATAAAAGTAAGGATTTCAATTAGGAACTGCCTAAAACTTCCCCATACAATAAACGTAAGCGTAGGAAGCTAGAATTTTCTAGCCATAACTCTTACACTTCAAGTGAAGAGTTAGTCAAACACCAAAGAAAAAGTCAAGAGTCAAAGGAAAGCAGCGACGAAAATAAAAAGAAGAAAAAGTACAAACCCTATGAAGAAATCTATGGGGAGTTCAAAAAAATTAAAACACCCATGTTTAACGGGGAAATTGAGAAGGGCGAGGAGGTAGAGGCCTGGCTGTCCAGTATGAAAAAGTACTTCCAGATATATAATTACTCAGATGAGTTGAAAGCAATGATGACCATTTATAATATGACCAGAAAGGCAGATATTTGGTGGCAAGACATAAAGAAAGTTAAGGGTATAAAGGAAAGGTATGTAACCTGGAAAAAGTTTAAGAAACTTTTTAAAAGAAAATATTTATCTGAACAATATTATGAAGAAAAATCCAAGGAGTTTTATGAACTAAGGTCAGGGGCCATGACAATGAAAGAACTCCGTAGTAAGTTCTTAAGCTTACTTCGCTATGTCCCCTACATAATTGATGATAAGCCCAAGATATAGAGGTTCCTTAGATGCCTTCCCCTCATGTTAAAGAACGTATTGAATATGAAAATCCAAACACACTAGAGGAAGCGATGAGGAAGACCAACATTTGTTATGACCAAAATAGGAATAAAAGAGAAAGTATACCAACTTGGAAAATTCAAAGGCCAGATAATTTTGATTCTAAAAGAAAACAAAATAAGTTCCATAAAAACATGGGAAATAATCATAGAGGGTATCGGGGTAATAATTACAAAGGTTTTACACCTCAAAATTCTGTGGTACCCTCACCTGTTCCTAATAAAAACCTAGCACAAAAATAACCCTTAAAATGTTGGGAGTGTGGAGATCAACACTACTTTAAAGATTGCTCAGAAAGGAAGCAGAAGTTTAATGTCCATTCTATCCAGGACTCCAATTACAATTGGGGATATGGCCAGAAGCATGCCCAAAATCTGCACTGCACTGGAAAATTGGCTAGCAGACCACCAAACTTCCATGGTAGAAGTTGAAGTTATGATAAACAATCAACTTATCTCTATCTTAATTGATCTAGGTGCAAGCCTATGTTATCTTTCACCTAGAGTAGTTGATTTATGCAATTTGGTACCTGAAAAGTTTGATAAGTCGTGGCTAGTACAGTTACCCATGGTACAAAAAGAAAGGTTACTAGTTTGTTAGAAATTGTAAGAAAATGTTGAATGATTTCCTTACACATGTGAATGTAAATATATTGCCTTTAGGATCTTTTCATCAAGTGCAAATAAAAGATGAAGATTTTTAAAACAACATTTAGGACCCGTTACGATCACTATGAGTTTGTCGTAATGCCCTTTGGGTTGACAAATGCACCTGTTGCGTTCATGTGTTTAATGATCAACATCTTAAGTAACTATCTGGATAGTGGCTGTCTTCATTGACAATGAATTAATCTACTCTAATAATGAACAAGAACATGAAGAACATCTTAAAATAGTTTTGCAAGTGTTAAGAGAACAACAAATTTATGCATAGATCAGTAAGTGTGACTTTTTCAAAGACAAGATTCAGTACCTCGGACATGTAGTGTCCAAGGATGGAATTTCAGTTGACCTAGATAAAGTAAAAGCCATCATGGAATGGCCAGTTCCTAAAAATGTATATGACATTAGATCATTTATGGGAATCACTGGATACTACAGGAAGTTCATAGAAGTATTTTCTAAGATTTCCTACCCCATAACTTCTTTACAAAAGAAAGGAAAAAAGTTTGAGTGGACTAAAAAGTGCGAGGAAAGTTTTAACAAATTAAAACACGTATTAACCACCACCCTGATCTTAAAAATTGTTGATCCATTCAAGGATTTTGTCGTATGTACTGGTGCTTGCAATGAATGGTTAGGTGGAGTTTTACTGCAAGACAATTAGGTTGTAGCTTATAATCCAAAAAACTAAAATATCATGAGAAGAATTATGTGACACATGATCTAGAACTTGCTGCTATAATTCATGCCTTAAATATGTGGCGACATTACTTAATTGGGAATTTTTTTTACTTATGTCAGACAACATAAGCCTTAAATATCTATTTGATCAACATAATTGAAATGCAAGACAATCCAGATGGTTGTCCTTTTTAAGCGAGTATGAATTCAAAATAAATCATATAAAGGGAAAATAAAATAAAGTAGCAGACGCTCTAATTCGTCATGTGAATTTACTGTGTGCAAGCAGAAGCTATGAATCAGATCTAGGAGATCATATTTTAAGTATTGGAAATTCTGATGGGGAATATCAGAGGTTAGAAGAAAAGACTGTTAAAAATGAACAAGAACAAGTAAAAACAGACTTTAGCCTAAACCAACAAGGACTATTGTTGTATAAAAATAGGTTGTATATACCTAACATAAGAGAAATTAAATTGACAGTCATGGATGAACTACATAAAATACCATAGTCGGGGTATCCAAGGTATCAAAAAATGATTACAATGATCCGAAAGGACTTATTTTGGCCAAACATGAAAAAGGAAGTGGTTGAATACTTAGCTTGCTGCTTGGAATGTCAGCAAGTTAAAGCAGAGCATCAAAATACCGCGGAATTGTTGCAGCCACTACCCATTCCAGAATGGAAGTGGGAGACCATCAGTATGGATTTCATCACCGAATTTCCCAATAATTTCAGACAACATGATTCCATCATGGTTGTGGTTGACAAATTAAGCAAAGCGGCTCATTTTATACCCGCCAAATCTACTTACAAAACTGTTAATATTGCAGACATCTTCATGAAACAAATATTCAAGTTACATGGCATATTGAAGGTAATAGTCTCTGATAGAGACGCGAAGTTCAAAGGTAACTTCTGGAAAGCCTTGTTTAAAGGATTGGGTACTTAGTTAAATTTCAGTACTGTATATCATCCACATACGGATGGGAAGATTGAAAGCGTAAACTAGGTTCTAGAGGACATGCTAAGAATGTATGTTATGGACAAACCAGGTAAGTTGGAAGACTACCTACATTTGGTTGAATTTGATTATAATAATAATTTCCAAGCTTCTGCAGGTATGAGTCCATTTGAAATTTTATATGGGCGTAAGTGTAATACTCCAATCTCATGGAGCAACTCTATTGATAGATTAATGTTAGGACCTGATTTATTAGAATATATGGAACTAACTGTGAAACAGGTACAACAAAACTTGAAGGCTGCCCACGACAAGCAAAAAAGTTATACTTACTTAAAAAGAACACCTAGTGAGTTCCAAGCGGGTGATCATGTATACATAAAGGTAAATCCCAATAAAAGTACCTTGAGATTGGGCAAGTATAAGAAATTGGCACCCAAGTATTGCGGGCCATTTGAAATTCTAGCTAAAGTAGGGTTAGTTGCATACCAGTTAGTCCTACCACACAGTATTAGAGTACATAATGTGTTTCATGTTTCTATATTGAAAACATATGTTCATGATGTTTCTCATGTGATTGACTGGAATGTAATCCAGGTGGAACCAAAGGGAGAGTTCCAAGTGGGATCGGAGCACATTCTCGATAGGAGAGAACTTTTACTTCGGAACCATACCATCAGACAGGTAAAGGTGCAATGGAAGCACCTTAGTCTGGAAGAAGCTACTTGGGAGCTGGAAAGTAATATGCAGGAGGAATATCCAGGATTATTCCAAGAGGCTGACATGGATGAATAAAAGCAAAAGTTATAACACCAAGGACAGTATTATCTTTTAAGGGGAGGTGTATGTAATACCCCCTGAATTAATAATTTTTTATTTTGCTGGAAAATACTTTGATTATCATTTTATTATTCTTTGACAGGAAGGTCAAGAATAAAACATTTTGTAATAAAACATTTTCTATTTAATAAAATATTTCGAAGGGGAACAAAAGTGGATATAGATGTTGAAACAGTGTTTGCTGACCCACAAGAGGAAAATGACAAGTGGAAAAGACCACTGGGTGAGAACTCAAGATGCAGTAGGCATCATCGCCAAAAATCTGGTCTGCACTCCTGGTTGAGTTTCTAAAGGGTAGGAGGCTCATAAATGACCAAATCCTAGGAAAAATACTATTTAATAGTATGTAAATGAGTAGCAGGAGGCTAGCATTGGACGAGGATTAACATCTGTAAAATGCAAGATGTTAGGGTTAACCTTGACTTAGGATTGAGTCAAAGGTGGTTTAGGTCTAGCACATGGTTTGTTGTAGCCCATGGTTTGTTGTAGCCCATGGTATTGTCCCATGGTATTGCATGTGATTAAGCCTTTATAAGGCTCAAGGAGGCTCCATTGTAAAGTGGCTTGGAGTTGAGTGGTGGCTAGCTCACTTGGCCTGGATGGCCGGTTTTGGCCATGTAATGAAGATCTTGATTGGTGCTAGTTTTCCCTGCATGGGGTTTCCAGGGTATATTATGTGTCATCTTGAATTGTTGCATGTATTTTTATTTCTCGCTCATATTGTTATTATTTTAATATTGCTCGTTGTTTTTCCTAACAACTGGTATCAGAGCCATGGCTAGAGTATTGGTGTTGTTGTGCTGGATGACTGTTGTATGTGTGCAGAGGAATTGAATACTGGGCCCTTATTGATTTGTTGTTGAAGCTCTGATTGAAAGAGTCCAATGATGCAGACCGAAAGGCGTGGACCCATGCATGTAAGAGGAGGCCTCTCACCGAAGACCCCCTACCGCTTCCATTGAGAAGAGACTAGATTTTGGTGTAAGACTGCAAAAGGACCATTCACTGTCAGATCTAGTAGGTGAAGAGTTGCGTTGGTTATTTCCATGAGTGCAAGTCGTCATTCAAAAAACCATGCAGTGATTGATCCCCATGAAGAATCTATTGGAGTCATGAACATATGCTGGAAGCAAAATCTTTGTAGACAATCGTTGACGTGAAGGGATCCATGTAAAGGTAGATCTGCATGAAATTGTGTAGGCCGTAGATAACCATTCGATGGATGATCTGGTCGATCCGTGAGGATGTAAAAGGAAACCCTCCATGGGAGAAAGAACCTGTTGGCCAAATCCATGGAGAAAATATTGGTATCCTTTGTTGGAAGTCCACTGGTGTGGAGTATGTTGGGCTTAGAATCCAGATCAAATCTCGACGTGCTATGTAGAAGAGAAGATTCCACATAATCAGAAAAGAGTTTTTGGTTGCTACTATGGAGCCTATGCAGAGATAAATCGTTGGTGAAGAATTGAAGATTTGCCACTATTGAGAAGAAAAATCCCAATGATTCTCATCTCGCTCACTCGTCATTAGTGAAAGGATGAGCAGATTAAGTCAAGACTGGAAAAACTGCGACATAGTCAAGTATAGGCATGGAAGAATAGTGAACTATCGTTGTGAAGAGAACCACTCCCGTGTAGAGAGAAGCTTCTATGCTCCTGTTTTCATAAAGGTGTTGGTTGCATGTGAGCAGATCTGCGGTGGTTGTCATTAAACGAAAATGGAGTTGTGGAGATGGCTGGAGAAAAATGTGACAGTGTTGGTTGCAGCTGTGAGATTTCCCCATGAGAAGGAAGGATTTCTAGCTAAGGCCAGCTGTGAGGTTGAAAAATATGCGGTCAGCCATGAAAAGATACGGATCAAAAAGTCCACCAAGCAAAATCTTGACAGAAGAGAAGTCGCGAGGGTAAGTTTTATGTGCACGCCATTCAAAATAAAATAGATCATAAGTGAGAATATTTAAATGTTATTCATGTCACTTAAAAAGAAGAGAGGTTTTTTTTAAGTTATGAAATGTGTTGAATAAAAAAAATTAAGTGGATGTGAATTTTTTTTTAACTCAAACGGTTATATTTTTTTTTGGAAAAAAAAGATATTTTGGAATGATGTAGTAGTAGCTAGATCAACCGATTACAATAAGGTCAGAAGGTAACTTCTAAAGGACCAAGAGTTTAAAAACAAATTCATGAAAGAAATTCAACATTACAAAATTTAGAAAGTAAAATATTCAGCAACAACTTCTCACACATAGAACTATTACGGTATCGGCTGCATAATACAAGAATATCCATTAGAACTGAAGCTTCAAAGAGGAAAAAGATAGGCTTTATTTTCCATTCAGTCCGCTTGCTTGTTCAATTCTCTTAGAATGTGAAAAGAAGAGACTTTCTCAAAATCCTTCATAAAATTTCGAATTCTCTGCAATATTTTATCCAATGAAGGTTTATTAAATTGTAAATTAGAATTTAACAGCTTGATCAGAACCTCTGAATCCCCCAAAATTTGAATTTCTTTGATACCAATATGCCTGGCAATTTGGCAAGCCATGAGTAGGCTGTAGCACTCTGCCTGATTGTTAGAAAAAAATCCTAAGCCCCAAGAAAAGCTAGAAATTTTCTCGTTTTCCGGAGAATAAATTAAACCACCAGCACCCACAAGTCTAGGGTTCCCTTTAGATGCTCCATCAAAGAAAATTGTAAAGACTCCCTTACTCTTCCACCAATGAGAAAAATTATCTGCTGAAAGTCTCAAATGCCAAGGAGGAGGCACTGTTGGTTTGGGGAATTTTTTTTTTTGAACCACAGAGATTTGAACTCAAATTGCAACCCAACCAATCTAACATCGATGGAGGAATTGAGGAAATTCACTGCTTAATCGTTTCAAGAATTTCCAATTTAATTTTGTTGGCAACATTCACAGGGGTCCATGTTCGGTCATTAAACAACAAGTTATTCCTTGCCAACCAGACTGCCCACCAAACGCACTTAGGGATGATGTGCTAGGTGATCCGTTGTTTGCAATTTCGTTGGGGAATTGGAATTCGATCCAACCAAGAAGTAAACACCTCTGGAACCTTCAAGCTTGATGGAACAACAATGTGAGTATCAGAGAGAACCATACACCAGACTGATTGTGTGAAAAGACAATCCACGAATAAATGGTCTGAAGTTTCTAACGCAGCTCTGCATAAGCAACAAGGAAAATGTCCAAGGAAGCCATGCTTACTCAAGTTCTCACCTGTTAGAACCTTTTGATGCATGAGGAGCCATGAAAATCTTTTTACCTTTGGCATTCCATAAATTGACCAAATCGATTTCCACATTGTCGGTTTTAGCAAAGAAACATGAGAAGTTTGAATTTCAGCAAATCCATGTCCCACGGAATACACACCAGTGGCACCCCAACCCCATTTATCTTTCAAAGAATGGTGGACTGGAGCTAACCCAGACAAAGTTTTAATCAAAGTTTCTTGTTCTGAAATCAATTGGTTTGGTATTTCTGGGAAATTCCAACCAATCCAATTCCTCGCCTCATCCCATAAGCAAATATCTGCTAAGCGAAGGAAACCTTTATTGGACAACCATAATTTGATCTCATAAAAAAGAGTTTATGGAGGGAAAGAGGAGGAATCCCGAGAATCTTATCTTCCCACAAATTTTTTTTTTTCCCATTGCCTGGGATTCTGTATAAATGTTGCTGAATTAGATTTAGACTCATCCTGCACAAATTCCAAATAGCAGTACCTGAAGGAAGATTTTCTGGTTTTAAATTTCTCATGGATACACTTTTAAGATATTTCTGCAAGAAGAGCTTACTGACCGGATGATTCTTATCAGCAAAAATATGCTAGACAAGCTTTCCACCCAAGGCGAGATTAGCTAATTCCGGTTCTCTTATTTGAAGTCTAGCTTCACTTATAGGTCTTTTAATAATTTCCCAATTAACCAAGTGGATTTTTTTTTAATTTCCTTTCCCCTTGCTCCAGAGAAAATCTTGAAGAATCTTGGCTATTTGAGCCGAAATAGACTTGGGAGCTAGAAGCAATGAAGACTGGAAAATGGGGAGGGAAGAAAGAACTGATTTTACCAAAATCAATTTCCCTGCTTTTTTCAGCCAATGTCCACCGAAGGAGACAATTTTTGCTTTTAATTTACTCAAAACATCTAGCCAAAGCGAAGGTGGACTAGCACCCAAGGTCAAAGGGAGACCCAAATATTTGATTTTTACCCATTGAACAAATCCAGGAAAACCCAAAATATTAGAAATTTGATGCATTTTCATAGGCTCCACGTTCCAACCAAAAACCCCACTTTTTCCCCTCTTGATCAAACCTCCAGAAATAGAACATAATTGATGAAGAATACCATTGAAGGCATGAGAAATATTTAACGGAGCCCCTCCAAGGAGAAGATAATCATCAACAAATAACGCATGATTAACAGGCTTCACCCCTCTAGTAGCCTTGATTCCAGGTATTGTTCTAACGATCATTTCAGCAGACAACTTTCTGCTTAAAGCTTCCGCGATTAGAATGTAAAGGAAGGGTGACAAAGGACACCCTTGCTACAATCCTCTAGAAGCTTGAAAGAATTCTGCAGGTCTGTCATTGATAAGAGGAGTTATCCAAGGTCTGTCTGTACATGCTTTTATCAAGCTTACAAACTCCATGCTGAAGCCAAAACTGAGTAAAACTTGATATAGAAAGGAGAGGTTAACTATATCAAAAGCATTTTTCATATCTAGTTTAATGATCATACCTTTCTCTTTCCTTTGATAGCTGGAGTGAATGGCCTCCTATACTTGGATCAGATTATCTGTTAAATGTCGCCCTTTGACAAAACCTCCTTGCTGAGGAGAGATTAAAGAACCCAGCAAAGGATTTAGTCTGTTAGCTAAGAGTTTGGACAGTATTTTATAAGAGGAATTGCAAAGAGAAATAGGTCGAAACCTTTCAAAGAATGCAGGATTAATTTCCTTGGGAATTAAGGCTAAGAAAGTAGAATTGGTGCAGCCACCGAATTTGGATTTCTTGAGGAAGGAGGAGATCATACGGAGAAAATCAAATTTAATAACTAGCCAATAAATTCTATAGAAGTGAATTTAGAAACCCATCTGGCCGAGGTGCTTTATCTGGTTCCATACCCCAGATAACCTCTATTACTTCTTGCTTTGAAAAAGGTTTTATCAAACCTGAATTAATCTCTACAGAAACCAGAGAAGGAATATAGGATAAAAAGTCAAGTTTGACTGCATTGTTTGAAACGCCATCCTCGGTATAAAGCTGATGAAAATGAGAATTTGCAACCTGTAAAAGATCCAATTGACCTTTTATTACTGCTCCATCTCTAGAAAGAATTTCTGAAATGTGATTACGTGAAATTCTTAATAGGCATTTTCTATGAAAAAAGGTTGTGTTTTTATCACCAGCAATTAACCAAAGACTTCTCGATTTAAGCCTCAAGGTTTCCTCTTCATGTCGAAAGGACTGATCCGACTTGATTTGAGCAAGCTTCTCCTTTGATAAAATCGAATAAGAAATATCAATATTTTCCAAATTGAATTGAATCTCAGCAAGTTCCTTAACGCTTTCTTTTCTGCTACTTGTTGGAGTGAAGAGAGGAGTTTTGATCCAAGCTTTTAACGCAAATTTTGTTCTTTTTAATTTTTTCTCCCATACAAAACTTAGAGAGCCATCCACAAATTGAGACCATGCTTTTTTAACTGTATCCAGAAATCCATCTCGCTCTATCCATAATGGACTGAAACGAAATGGGATTGGACCATAATCTTCTTCATCTTTCAGTAGCAAGGATATGGGATGATGATTAGAGGAATTATTTGGAAGAATTTTAGAAGAAATAATAAAATTCTTGTCAAGCAATGTACTTTGCACCAAAAATTGATCTAGACGGGCTAAGATACTGTCAGAACTAGCCCTGTTGTTAGACCATGTAAACCGACCTCTCGTAGGCTTGTAGTCAATGAGATCCCACGTGTGCATAATGGACTCAACAAAATTCAACAAGGGATCTTTACCCATCACGCCTCCCTTTTTTTCACTGGGATCCAGGGTGATATTTAAATCCCCTCGCACAATTATATTACTAAGGGTATTTGAATTCAGGAAATTTGAAAGTGAAAACCAACATTCCTTCTTCTCAACATGATTTACAGGTACATACAAGTTTAAAAGAGCAATTTTAGTCTTACTGACAGAGCACTGCAACTCTAAAAAAATCCAATGTTGAGAAGAAAAAGAAGACAACAGGGTGAATTTATCCAACAACCAAATGGTAGCAAGACCCCCACAGGTGCCTCGGGCGCTTACAGCGATACCATTATTTAAATTCCACTTAGTCTTGCTTAAGATTAGTAACAAATCCCTATCAATTTTTGTTTCTTATAATAAAAGAATTCCTGTATGTTCCATTCTCAAAATATCTTTGACATCTTCTTTTTTTGGGGTTCCCCAATCCCCTACAATTCCATGAAGTGAGCTGCACTATTTACCTATACCGGAAGGGGTAGCTCCACCCTTATTAGGCCTATTCCTCTTGCTTCTGCCCAAATTCATCTCAATGGTGGCTTGAGATTTTTGCATTTTCAAGCGTTCAACTTCTTCTTCTCTGACCTCTTTACGAGATTTTCTCCCAGTCTTTTTTAAAGACTGAATTGAGTCATCATCAGAGGAGTAGGAGGAATCTACCACTTTTTTCTTAAGAATTTCAGCATAGGAGGGAGAAGAAGGTATCCTTGAAGGAGAGAGTCACATGCCCCAATTTTGCAAATAATATTATCTTATTTGATTTTATACCAAGACATTATGTTAAATTTTATGCTAAGTTGTAATTGATGACTCAGCAGAGTCAAGGATGTTGAATGTCATTATGAATATTTTAATTATAAATAAATAAAAAGTGGAGACAACAGCTTGGGAGAGTTGTTAAAAGATTGTTTATTGGTCAAGTTGGTGGAGGAGACTAGGTGGAGAGCAAATAGACAAGTGGGAGCATCCTCAAACACCTCCAATGTTGCAGGTGGCAACCTCCCTACATTTGGGGTCATTATCCCCCAAGAAAGTGGGATCAGAGCAGGTGGCTCAATTAATGACATCTAACCCAAAAAGACCTAGGGAATCTTAATAAAAATGCCCATTTAAGAGAGCTGAGGCTGCTCATTCCAAGAAGAGAATCATTCAGGTGAATGTACTTCAAAGGATTTCATTGGGAAGGGAATTTCTGGAAGGTGTTTGAGGGGTAAACTACAGAGAATGATCTAGTATAGCTTTTCAGCTGAAAGATCTTGTTGCTGAGTGCAGAGTTAGTACTGAGTCATTGGACTAGTATTTTGTTGCTTGCTCCACCTGTTCCCAGCCAAGGAGACTAGGAACAGGCTCGGGGGTCCTGAGAAGATGTTGTTTGAGCGCTCTCCAGGAGTTGGTAGGGAGGAACAACCTCCCAATGCTATTGTCATCCAGCTTTAAAAACAGGTTCTACAGTCTTTTATTTGCTGTGTTAAAAGTTTATATCTGAGAATGAATGAATAATGAATGATTTACATGGTTGCAGTGAACAGTTAGAGTTTATAATCTTTTATTTATTTGAATGTTGAATCTGTATTTGGATGAGATAACCCTACCTGTGTTTTTCCCCGTCTGGATAAACCAGACCGTACTCTAGCATAGGTAGTGTGTTTAAAATATATGAAATATGATAGAAATCTGGATTGAATAGAGTTATTTTGTATTTAAAAACAATGGAGTAATTTATTTCTGTATATAGATGCTTTCAGGAAAGGATACTAATCTGTTTAATTAAGTTATTGTTTAAAAACCAGACTATTGTATTAAGAATGCTAGCAAAGAAGTATACATAATACTTTACAAACAACAGGTTTATTACTTTTAACAAATTGACTACTGTAAATAGGTTATTTATTTTATTCAGAACTGTATTTTTGTAAAATGAAACTACTAACCTGTCAGATAGGTAAAAGATTTAACTTAAATAAACACTCATTTATTTCTGCGAAGAAAGAACCAAGTCATTTTACATATTTATTTTATTGTTCATACTACTTAGCTATTTCTACAAATGTTCACATTTCAAA
>LPNX010646580.1:142398-225137 GCA_001517045.1 Pseudotsuga menziesii | reverse complement strand
TTAAGAACAACAATTATAATAATGTAACAAGGAAATAATAACAAAACCTATCTATGTACTTATAAAATAGACTGAATACAATGGTAAATAATATTTAATAAATTTAATTTTTAAATGAACAAAGTCATTTAAATAAACTAAACAAATATTAATCATAAAAGAGAGTACAGGGTCGAAACCCTCATAATATTAAACATTATAATTTATAGTAATAAAATTATAAATACTAACATTATAATTTATAGTATTAACATTATAATTTAAAGTATTAACAATGTAAATCATAGTAATAAACATTGTAATTAATAATCAGATAAGCAATAATCCAAGGATTGGGATTTATTTAGTATTCTGAACATAAAACTATAAAATGTTATTACAGTCCTATAAGGACATAGAAAGATAACAATGAAAGTATAACCACTATATACCTATAACAAACAAGTATTTAACATTTATTATTAAACTAACCTATAGATTAATTAAAGAAATTATTTTATACACAGGTCACTAACAGAATTTAACCTTGCTCAAATATCTGAGCTTATAAACAATTATTATGATAGAAAGAAATAGCAGAACATATAATAATAATATATTTTAATGGAAAATAAATTTAAACAGTAAAAATATCTTTACACAGTCGAAATAGGGTGAAAACCCTAGTGCACAAAATTACATTTAGAGCATCAAAATAACCGAGTCCGAGCTCAAGAGAGTTTAATCTCTTTACTTAAAGTTTAAACAGAGAATGGCTTGACAGGCCGCAAAATTTTTTTTACATAACTATACACAAAACTAGTAAAACTAAATTTACAAGTCACAGCATAAGCCGGAAAACCCTGCTAACATCAAGGGTTAGTAAAAACTAAACAAGCAAAACGCGAAACAGTAAACCACGAAGGGTCACTTGTAGGACACCACCAACCGAAATTGTTCCATAAAGAACTGAACAAGCATGGACTGCCATGGGTTGACCAGGGCTTACCCATAAGTAGGAAGCCGACCCTACGCATTTGTACCAGCTACGAAGAGAGTTGTAAACTATCACCTACAAGGATACGAACCCATAACTTTAACATTGTTGATTTATATCATAGTTGAGTTAAGAACAAGTTTTAAGAACTGTAAAACAAAAGAATTTCTCATACCTAGAAACGAAGGTAATATAGCCACCAAGGAACAGGAGCGCCACTACCAGAAAAATAAAGGGCCAACCCTTCATCTCCCTTGTGACAGATATAAGTCCAACGAGTGCACAAACCATTGCTAGCAGCAGCAAGGAGAAGGGAGCAACGGCCAAGCAAGAAGTGGACAGTGAAGCTCGCACTATCACCGCATTGCGAAGCATGAGAAACCATACTCTTGAAACCCCATGATGGAGACAAGGCTGAAACAAAAGCAAATAACACCTTTAAACAATCCCAACAGGCAGTTCATGGAGGAATGAACCCAAACACTACACACAGTCTAAGCCGTAAGCTAAATGTCATGGCCTTCAACCAATTCTTGCCAGGGTAAATTCATGGTGCAAGCAAGGGTTCGAGGACGACGAAGGTAGATTGAACAATGCAACCAGGACGCGGGCTCATTATCATTCATAGTAGGGTAAGCATGGCGGCCATGTAGTAGTTGTAGAGCAACCCGAAGGCCCGGAAACGATGGAGGAGAATGACAAAGTCTAGGGTTACACCAACCCTTATACTCCCAACACTTGGCCGAGAAGTAACCACGTGGTCTCACAAATTATTCACCCATGCAGTGGGTCGATTCTATAGTCCATGCATGCCAAATGATTCCCAAATATTTCAAACATAATTTTTATGCACAATCATATAGTTTTGTAATCATTCAAAGGTTCTATGTGTTCTTGGATGTCAACCTATGGATGCATGGCATAAACTATGAAAGCTCGAATCATTTCCAAGTTTATGTTATAGTCATCGCATAGTTTAGGTCGAGGTGAATTCAAAGTCCATTATATACACAAACATACCCATAATCTCATCGATGGAGTGGTCTAACGCCACATCCATTACCCATTGCATATTACACTATAAACTTTATAATTAGATGTTTATTCATATTAAGCTTTTGGTTGACCATGAAATCAACGAAATCTTATCATTCATGTTCACGCTCAAGGTATTTTTATGCATAGAAGCTTTAGTTTATCACTAATGATTTATCCATTTAGTCATAGCTTAAATATTATAGTTACAACGTTGATAAGCCTTGAGCTATTGAATCTAAGTTTATGAAGTAAATCTTATGATACTTGGAAGATACTAATTAGAAGGCTATTTCATCACCTAGCCAAACTATGATATTACTAAAGTATTCATAATAGACTTGTATAGCTAATATTATTGCCACCAACGTTTAAATTGTGACTTGATAGTTTTATACAACATAGTCTTAAAAATGATTATGAACATCATAAACCTTATTTGTTTGTAACCAGAATTACTGGTAAACATGGATGCATTATAAACAAGATTGTTTTGGTGAGTATCTTAGAAAATTCATAGTTTTCAGTGGATGGCAAATACTAGGAGGTTGGCTATGAATTCTTGTACATAACTCAAATCAACAAAGTTTATTGGCATTTGGTTATTTACTCAACCATGACAAGTACTATTAGTTATACCATGTTTTCGATTGATAACATAATTATTAGAACTATCTAGTGTTTGCAGGAGGTAATAAATCAATCACTCTTAAAGACTTGACCTAAGATAACTGTTGTGGTCAGAAGTTTAATTCAAGAGCAATATTATAAAATTAAAATAAGAAATTGGAGTGGAACAACCCACTAGACTTTAAGTCCTTAGGACTTTATATTTCACTGTAATGTTTAGAACCTTATAGGAAGCAAATCTTCATTACAGAAGATGAATGACAAGCAGTTGATTATACTATTGTTATAAGCTGATCACGTATATTACTGATAGAACAATCATTACAACAATTAAAGGTTATGCACTCTAGGTGAAATTAACTTATGACAAAGATCACAAGTTGTGAACCAGGGAAAATAATTACTGTCGCTATTTACATTTAAGAAAGAAACTCTTCTATATATATATCGTTGACAAAAATAATTGAAGGAAACAAACTACTTGCTTTACCTCATAGAAGTAGATTGATACTTAACAGCTTATTTACCAAGCTTTTTATTTTGCAAATAGAAATATAGCTGGATGCTTTATAGAATTAAAAGGCATTACTCGATCATTCATACCTGTAAAACCTGTAAGAACAAGTCAGCTTTCTGCGTTAGATTAACGCTAAGTAAACCCTGGAATCCAAAGACAGTTCCACCTACTTGTCGCAAATTAAAACTTATCAGCAAACCGAAAAAGAAATTATTGTACAAGTTAATCCTAACCTTGTATCAAAAAGTAGAATGCTAAGTTACTTAATTACGATTGTATATTAACTAATCTAGTAACTGATTCTTTTATAGATAACTGTTAGTTGTTAGCAGACCGCATTCTCAGCTTTTTTATGTATTTCAAAATTTTTAAATTTTTATGAAAATTTGGGGTTTTTATAGAGAGTTATGAATTTCCTGCATAATTGAAACACCAGATGGTTGGCTGGAAAGGGTCTCTGTATTCCCAATAACTTCTTCAGTTTCGCTATAAAGCAATTCAGAAGGAAGTATCTCACCTTCTTCAGGAGGATGAATTTGATCTTCCAGCGGGTCCAAGACAACAAAAGGATTAATGGATGCCAAATTTCCTATATCATTTTTTGAAAAGTTCTTCTTCACCTCAGAAATGACTTTATTCCCTATTGGTTCTCTTCCTTCCGAATTGTTACCTTGCTTAGAAGGACCTGCTTTCTGAATAAGAGTCCATTGCTCAACTTTCTCAAGTGCGGGGATGTCTTCAGCTTTCTTCTTACAATTCCTAGCAAAATGACCATAACCGTGGCAGTGGCAGCATTTAAAAGGAAGTTGCTCATAGTCAAGTTCTTGGACATGAGACCAATCTGCCACAGTTAAATTGATCACTTTAGGCAATCCTGTCTCTGCACAAATTCTGGCACATGAATATTGATATTTACTTTCTGCCCTGTCTATGTATTTTCCTAGTTCGTTTCTGATGGTTTCCAAGGATTCAAAATTCCAACAATGGAGTGGCAGGTGAGGGAGACGAACCCAAACTGGAACAGCAAAAGGAACATCCTGTGTGGGATCGAAATCAGGGGTCCATTTGTTCAAGTAAAGTCCCCGTGGTCCCATAAAATAGGGGCCATTTCGAAAAATAAGATCTCTGTCTTCAGCAGATTCAAAGACAAAAACAAAAAACCCCCTGCCCACCAGATGGCTGCGAATTCCTTCCAAAACCAAAGGTCTCCAATTACCTTGTACCCAGCCATCAATAACCTTTGGAGAAGGCCAGAGATCCATGAATTGACCAATTAATCCTCGTTCAGAAAGATTCAAAGCGGTCCGGCAAGGTCTCTCAGCCGACAATTCAACAGTTGGAATATCAACTTTCTTCACAAATTGCTGCACCAAAGAGTTACCCTTCCACTTTCCACTAGAGGGAACCAATCTTTTGAAAGCAAGCAATTCCGGTGGAAGGGGAGGAGGAGGATCACTACCAGAATCCATTCCCATATATGATCACCAGAACCCCACAAAAATTCAATAATTCAAAAGACAAGTCTGTTGGATCGAAGAGACTCCAGGAAAAAACTTCAAGACAAAGTTCAGCAAAATCAAAATAAGGACACAACAAATACAAAATCTTAGAATCCAGAAGGAAGAATCCAATGAGCCAAGGCAGCTGAAGTTAGAACAATCCTCCTCCACAATCAACCAGCAAGAAGGCAATCACCAGAACAGCACGTTATAGTGAACAAACCACTGACAGCCTGTCACCAATCTAGAAAACCAATCAACTGGAAATCGATCCCAAGAGAAACCCAATCTTGGAAAATGGAGCATTCAATTCTTCACATGAGGCACTCAGATCGAGCTGCCTGCAAGAAAGAACAATTGGACGCACTCCACCAGCAAATCCCCAATTCACTAGCAGACCGGCAATGGGGTTCAGCAAAGTACACGTAGGGTTTAAAATTTCTTGGAGTCAAATATTTTCTTGGAGCAAATCGATCAATTCATCTGAACCCACACAATCTTCACTAGGACACAGAACCTGAGTTTTCTTGAAGCAAAGATTGTCGTTAGCAAGAGGTGAAGCTCCTCTACAAAACGACCCAGCTAAGAAATTCACATGCCAGAACTCCAACGAATGCAATGAGCTCCTCCAACAAAAACCCAGGCTCTCCTAGACCGGATCCAGAGAAGCTTCGAAGGCAAGAAAACCTTCAATCGAAAGCAAGAAATGAAACCAAGTGGATGTGAAATATGAAAAGGTTGATGGTGGATGATTAAATTAATAGTTGAAAACTTTTTAAATGAGCTTTGTTTAATATAATCTTGGTTAATGGGTTTGGAATCCTTTGGTCCATGAAATGACGATTCATGGTTTTATAAATTATGGTTAAGGATATGGGGCATGACATATGACAAGCATGACAAGTATGGGAAGCACATAGGTGTAAAGTGGTGATATGAAAATTTTGCACATGACAAGCATGTTAAGTATTTTATATTTTTGTACCTATTATAGTGACGGGTTGCATGTTCGGTGGTACCCGACATTCTAGCAGTAATTTTGGTCCATGTGAAATTGTGCCATACGTGATTTTGGATTTTTCTGGGTGCTAAAAGCACAAGGTATCCCTCTTATGCACAGAGAAGGGATGTCACATCAAGTGTGGAATGAACCATTGGGTAGGTACGAGGGTGGTAGGTGTACTCTTGACCTAGCTTGATGTGGATCGAATAGGTTGAGTCTTCAATTGCAGGAGAAATGTGAGATGGTTTAATCTCGGTTTTGGGACCAAGATTGATGAGCCATGTATGTGAAGAGAATTCCTAGAGAACGGGCGGTTACAGCGGATGAGGACCCATGTAATCCGGTAGATGTATTTTTCTTTATATGGACATCAATGAGAGAGTTTGGATGCAAGTACAAAAGAAGCATGACAAAAGGCGAGCAAGAAAGAGAGCATGGAAAGCAAGAGGATGAAGCAACGGATGGTGATGGTGTAGTCACCATGAAGACACATAAAAAAATGTAATGGAGTAGTTTGCATGTAAATGGGCATATGGTTGTAAGACCTGGTAAGGCATGCATACCCCTAGTAACTCACCGGTAAAGCCGGGAGATAGACCTAGGTGATAGGGGGGTGTATGTAAGATTCCTCAGTAAAAATTGGGGTGGGGGGGGGGGTTGGTGATTACTCCAAGTCGAGTTTAAAGGGGGGATTGTTAGGGTTAACCTTGACTTGGGATTGATTCAAAGGTGGTTTAGGTCTAGCACATGGTTTGTTGTAGCCCATTGTTTTGTCCCATGGTATTGCATGTGATTGAGCCTTTATAAGGCTTAAGGAGGCTCCATTGTAAAGTGGCATGGAGGTGAGCGGTGGCTAACTCGCTTGGCCTGGATGGCTGGTTTTGGCCATGTAATGAAGATCTTCATTGGTGCTGGTTTTCCTTGCATGGGGTTTCCAGGGTATATCGTGTGTCATCTTGAATTGTTGCTTGCAATGCGTATTTTCTCACATATTTTTATATTTTATTGTTGGTTTAAGCCCTAACAAAAGAGATGGCGCATTGAGATATTTTTCTCTTGTGGTTCAGCGAACAGGCTTGGGGGTTCTGAAGCAAGTAATTTGGCTACTCTGGGAGTTGGTTGGGAGGAACAGTTTCTCCACTTTTGTTTTCCCAACATTGGTGCCAGGTTCCTACTCTGTTTCTTATGAACAATTTTAGATGCAGTTGGATGTATAAGTGGAATGTTAAATTGTAGTTATATTTCCAAGAAGTATTGTTTATGCATTTCCGGAATACCATTACCCATGTTTTGTATATCCTAGATCTAATAAATATAGAAGTAGAATCTAGTTATGTTCTCAGTTAGCTCATTGTTGTTATGCTTGAATGATTTAGAATTTATGAATCCATGTCTAATGGATTGAATCCTCTATTTTTACATGGTATCGGATGTTCCTACTGTGTATTTCATATATGTATTGATTATGTAATTCTACCTTAATTCTGCATTATGATTTTAGGTTTCTGAATGAAACTTTAATGCTTGTTTATAGTTTAGATCTGAGTTATTCAACATGGCGGTTGAAATTGTTTTACATAGAGAAAAACAATAATTAAATTGTACAAATATCTTAAGCAACTTAGCGCAGTTGGTTAAATGTTATCAAATCATGTTCAGACGGTGAAATCAAGGCATGATTGCAAGCACTAAGATAGTTTCCAGATCCAATTAACTTAATGTGAATTAAACCCCCAAATCAACTAGAAACCTGTTGAATCCACAAAGTTAAACGTTGATCCACAAAGATTAGAAGATCAACGGTCCAGATCTAATCCGCATCTAGATCGATGATTCACAGAAGTTACTGAAGTCTAATTTTTGCATCAAATCAAATCCACGGTCGGGATTTAAGCCACAAGGATCAACGGTGCAGAAGAATAAAGTCAAGAATTAAGTTAATGGAGCTTGAAGTTTCAAAGTCCAATTTTCGCATCAAATAAATCGATGGTCGAGATTTTATCCGCAAAGAAGATCAACGACCGATATTGGTTACGAAAGTTTCATTGTGGAACCCGCAAGGAATCAGATCAACGGTTGGGACTTACACCACAAGAAATCAATAGCGTGGAAGGTATAAAATCCAAGTTAACATAATTTGGTGTTTTCCACACCCTAGAGTCCACCTGTGGATGGAAGAAGGCGGGAGGTGTAAAATGGGAAAAGGGTTAAGGAAAAAAGTTGTTTTTTTATTTATTTTCGAGATTCCCAGCGGAAGGAGGAAAGGTGGAAGTCAGAAGGTGGAAAGTCGAAAGACCAAGTGATCATTTTATGATGTTTTCGACTTTCGAGGTACACAGTAGAAGGCGGAAAGACAAGAGTCGGAAGGTGGAAAGCCAAAATACAAAGTGATCGTTGTATGAAGTTTCCGACTTCCAAGGTCCACAGTGGAAGGTGAAAATCGGAAGGTGGAAAGTCAAAAGACCAAGTGATTATTTTATGAAGTTTCCGACTTTCGAGGTACATATCGGAAGGTGGAGATGTAGAAGTAGGAAGGTGAAAAGTCGAAAGACAAGGTGTTCATTTAGTTGAGTTTCGATTTCTGGATTCCATAGTGGAAGACGGAAGGCAGAAGGCAGAAAGAGGTTCAAAGGACTCCGTCACACCTCGGGTTTCCGATTTCCGAATTTCGCAACGGGAAGAATAATGCAGAACTGCGGAATGGTTCTTGCAAAAGAAAAGTAACTTAGCTTTTTGAGTTTTTGGTTTGGAAAACTATTCTTTTGGGGAAAAAGGTTTCTAAGTTTTGTTAAGGAGATGATGAACATTTCATATGACCAGGGTTATGCTTTAGACTCTCTATTTTGTTTGTAATGCCTCATAACAGATAGGTTTTTATTTAAATTGTCTGGAGATATATGGTTATAGAATTTTATTTATTTATTTGAAATTTGAGGTATGTTACAGTTGTGGATGAAAAATATAGGAAAATGGAGGCAACCCCTATCCTTTTTGAACCATATCTATAAGTTATTCAAAATATTTGGACCACTCCAAAGAAGAGACAATTTATAATTCCTACACATGATATCAATAATGACTCGGGCATATGGACACCAAACAAAGAGATGATTCACCGATTCCTCATTTTACTGTAGAAGCAACATCTATTAGGACTAGACCAACCTTTTTTAGTTAAGTTTTCCGAAGTATTTATACGGTTCTCAATACATAGCCAGATGAAACATTTCACTTTTAAAGGCACAATATAGAACCATATTCGAGTATGAGTTTTAATAGGTGACATGGGCAGCATGGAGGAAACAATAAGGTCATAAGCCAAACTAGCAGAGACCTCACCATTCATTTTTTTGTGCATCCAGAGTAAAGAGTCTTTAACATATTTTAATTTGATATCCCCATGAGTCAATCCTTTTATAAATTATGTCCATTCAACCTTCCAACTACCTCCCAAGTCCAAATATTCCACAATTAACCAATAGGACTGCAGGTTTGATCCATATCCATAATTACGGGCTTGGTTGAGAGTATAAATGCCATAATCACATAAATATTCTCGTAGCTCCTCCAAGAGCACATAGGAGGAGTTCTGACCTGCAATAGGGTCTATTCCCGGTCTTATTCTTTTACCATCGCCAGCCTTCCAGCCCAATTTCCTTGGTGATCCAGGAAAGAGACCTAACAAATCCATTCCAGAAGTAAGAGAATCCTTAAACAGAGAAGTGTTGTTTACACATCAAGTCTTCAACAAAAAGGTTTTTAGGATATTTATGGCGAATGATATGATTCCAAGTTCCATTAGCATTCAATCCCATCCAAAATATTTTCAATCTGAGAGAAGTACAGAACCAATCCAAGTTTTTTATGTTCCATCCACCATAGTCATGGGGTTTGGGGATAGTGTGTCAATCAACCATGTGCATCTTATGTTGGTTACCTGAGTTGCCCTAAAGAAACACAAACATGCAATGTCTAAGACACTTCAACATGGATTTGGGAATCCTAGCTAATGCAAACCAATAGACAGGTAACCCCGACAGAACATCCCTGACAATCCTTCAACCTTCCTCCAAGGGCTAGCATTCTATAAGTCCAAATACTAGTTCTTTTAAAAAAAATTATGATCCACCTCCAGTCATTTGTGCTATATCCCAATGGCTTAATACGGTAGCCAAGATACTTGAATCCTTCAACTAAGTTCTCCATATTGAAGGGGAGGATGGATGAAATCCCCTTTTTCCACATCAACTTCACTGTATAGAAAGGATGACTTTTCCAGACTAATGCTCATTCTCAAAGCTGAGTAGAAAAGATCAAGGACGTCCTTGTAAACCTACCATTCTTCCAATGTCCCCACCCCAAACAGAATCACATCATCAACAAAGAGCAGATGTGTTAATGCAAGGGTTGACGATACTTTAATCCCTTTGATCTTGCTTTTCCTCTGAGCATCCTAAAGAATAAGACTGATACCTTATATAACCAGTAAGAAGAGGAGAGGAGAAAGGGGGCAACCCTGACCGGCGGCCATAGGATGCAGAGAAGAATTTTTTGGGGGTTCTATTTACAAGGATCGAAAAAATTTCAGGAGCTAACACATCCCATGATCCAGTTTACCCCATCCACAGGAACGTCAATTTGAAGAAGCACGAGCCTTAAAAATGTCCAATTCACCCTATCAAATGCTTTGACAAGATCAAGTTTGAGAACCATTTCCTTCATCTTTTTCGTTTTGATGGTGTGCATAATTTCCTATGTGATGTCCACAGGCTCAATAATATGTCTGTTTTTTAGGAAGCCATACTGTTGAGCTAAGATGGACTTTTCCAAAAAAGGTTTCAGGCAATTAGCTGCAATTTTTGAGATGAGTTTATAAATCATATTGCACAGTGAGATAGGTCGGAAGTCTGCAAAGGTTTGAGGCTTTTTCGCACTTTGGAATAAGAGTAAGGAATGTGGCATTAATAGAATTGATGAATTTTCCCTCAATCCGGGATTGTTCCACAACCTTAAGTAGGTACACACCCACCAGATCAAATAACCAGAGAAAGAAATCCATAGGCCATTCATTAGGTTCGGGGCTCTTGTCCCTTTTGAATCCTTTTAATGCTCCTTCAACTTATGAAAGTGAAATCTATGAAATAAAGCTACCTACTTCTTCCTCTTGAATATAGGAGGGAAAGAGATTTATAACCTTAGATTGGTCAACAAATACTAGTACTTCCCTCATCTTTGAAAAGATCCGAGAAGTGATGTTCTCCCAACAGTTTTAGATGAGCCTCCTCTTCAACCAATTCACCAACCTGATTCTGTAGAGCCCAAATAGCTTTGGAGTTCCTTCTCGCAGAAGCAAAATTGTGGATTTTTTTTTGTTAGCATCCCCTCGACTAATCCAATTGGCTTTGCTCTTAAGTTTCCACGTCAAGACCTCATGTGCCAGATACTTCTCCTTACGACATTTCAAAGATGCCATCTACAAAGTTTCCATCTCAGTAAGTTTACTCAAGGATCATGATGTAAGGATGGAATGGATCTCCAAGTCTATTCCAGTAACATTTTTTCCTGGCTAAGCACTTGCTTCTTTTCCCATTCTTTCACAACACATTTGAGCCTTTTGAGTTTGTAGTTCAAAATAGACATGTATTCTTCAACAAGAAGAAAGGATTCAGAGGCCCACGAGGAGCTAACAATAGAGGGAAAATCCTTCTCCAAAAGCCAGGCCCGGTTGAACTTGAAGGGGTAGTGTTGAGAGAAGGAATGTACATCCCATTCCAGGAAGACCAGGATGTGGTATGGGATTTCAGAGGGTTGAGACCAAGTTCTATAGCGACTAAGGAGAGGAAGTAGAAGATTCGAGGCAATAAACCTATCTAGTCTTTTGTTGATACCCTCAATCCCTCCTTGTCCATTTCTCCAAGTAGGGCCGCAATAGTGAGGAGCCAGATCCACCATATTGGTATTAGCCAGTAGTTGTGAGAAAAAAGGAGCCAACTGATCAACACGGCCTTTGTTACCCCAAAAATCAACATCAGATAAGGCGAAATTTAGGTATCTAGCAAGAATAAGATTAGGAAGTTCAAAATAACCCCCAGTCACAACATTGTTCCAAAAAGCCTCCATGTTTGAGTAAGGGCCATAACAGTTAAGGACAGAGAGCTTGGGGATTGTGCCTCTGAATATGGCTTTGATCAGGATACCAGCACATGAGACAAAGGATTTGTAATGAGCAATTAAAGGATTCCAGCTAGTTAAGAGGTCTCGAGAAAGGCCTGCAGAATCAATGGCACAGAACTCCCAACCAGGTTTGAGTTTAGAAAAAAGATAAAGTGCTTGATAATGATCGCACATAGTTTCCTGGATGAGGATCATATCAGGGTTTAAATCCAGGAACAAAGACCTAAGGGATTTTTGATTGGTAAGTCCCCCAAAACCACAAATGTTCATAGTGAGAAGTTTCATGGGGAACCTGGACCAGCGGGTGACATTGCTCTAAGGACCCAAGAGATTGACTAAATGTGGGAGGTTGAAGAATCTTTGGTCGCTTCCTTGATTCTGACTGACAGAGGAGTATACAAACCAGAAGTCCCCAATTCCCCCATAGAAATGGAAGGAGGTTTAATTTTCCTGGATTTACGGATAGTGACATTTTCGAATCTAATAGAATCCAAGGGTAGTGTGGAGGGAGAGAGAGGGGATTTGTCTGAAAAGATATAGAAGGATTTAAGAAGCGAAGGACCCTTAAAGGATGGAGAGTCACTAGGACTTACCAAGGAGGGAGCAATAGGTTCGAATGAATATATTGAAAGGGGAGGAAAATCCTCATGGGAGAAGAGAGGCGCAATCAAGCTGGCAACTGATGGAGAAGAAGGTCAGAGAATAGTAGAGCCAACTCTAGAAGGAGAAAGAGCCTCAACATTCATCGAGGAAGGGGATATAGAGGGATTCGAAACTGAAACTTTGCTCAAAGGATGAGGGAGGTCAGGTGTATCGATCTAAGGGGAAAAAAAATTATTCAACACAGAGCTACCCTTCTGAGTATCCACAGAGCTAGCTGGAAGAGACATTCTAGAACAATTTCCTACATCCTCAATATAAAGTCATTCACCTCTAGTAAGATCATCATAGAGTGTGGGAGAAGAAGATCCATACATACCTTCATGAGACAGAGAAGTATTGACATCTGCTGAGGGAGACTCATCTGAAGGAGAGCGAAAGGGCTGTACATTCTTTTCAAAACTCTTAGGCCGAGATAAACCGTGCAGCAGAGAGGTGCAGGTGCTTCTGAGGTGGCCAGTATCGTGACAATAATTGCATTGGAAGGGCACATTTAAGTAGTCAAGTCTTTGGCATATGACCTTATCATTGCAAACAATGCCAATCTCCGCAAGAAATCCATTAGAAACGTCTAACTCAACCAATACCCTAGCCATACGCTTATCGAAAATTAGATGAAAGTCTTTCTCAACAGCCACGAAACACTCAAGTGAGTTTGCAAGTCCAAACAAAAAATCTATGTTCCAGAGAGGAAAGGGTAGGAATGAAAAAAGGACCTACAGGTGACGTTTCACCACCCTCTCCCATAGAGGGTCGAAGCTGGAGTGCCAACAGCTCAGGACTAGAGACCCTTTTTGGATGGTCCACAGTGAGCTCAAGATAAGCGAGGCATCCTTTTCTTCAAGGAAGACGAAGACCAACCATTTGTTTTCCAATAGGGTGATAGTTGGGATATAATCGAGAAGCGAATTCCAGTGGAGAGTAGTCCACTAAGTCCATTCTTCTTTGTTCGGGTTACATTATTCCAAATGACTTATGAGAGCTCTGCTGCAAAGAGCCTAAACTTTGTTCATCATCGCATCCTTGCCTAAGACATAACTACGCTTTGCCTCATGGGCTTTCACCGCTTTGGTTTTCCTGCGAGAGTGAAAGGTAGTGTTGTCACGTCTCTGAGCTAGACTCGTGACCCTCTCTGAGTATGTGGACACTTTATGGGTGTTGGAGCCCATTTGCAAGGGCCCAGGAAGAGAGGCCTGGAGAGACTATCTGGAATAGTAAAAAAACTGAGACCCAACGCCAGGATGAGACCACTGACGAGAAAACCAGAGGTAACCAGACTCCACAGGAATCGGGAGGAAAAAACCCTATGTAGTGGTATTGGGAATATCACGAAGTTGAAAGAATAAAGGTTGAAAGAAAGTCAAGCCATATACTAGCTATTGAAAAATCCACTACCGTGAGGAAAAAACTCCAAAATAGGGCATCGGAAACGACTCAGAGTAGAAGGAGGAGAGGTTTTGAATTAAAAAAACAGTCCTGGAAATTAGTGGGAGACTAGTGACAAAAATATCCCCGGGTCTTCAAAAAGATCTTGTAAAGGCGCACTAAAAGGTCAACCTTAAATCCCGAAAACCCTGAAATACCGTAAAAACCTGACCAAAACAGTGACAAGGCTAACAGGAAAGTGAATAGAAAAACAATGAAAGTCACGGAAAGCCCACAAACTGCGTACAGTTAACGTAGAGAACGGATAAGACAGAAAATAAAAAATTCCCACTTTTTTATAAACATGGTTGGTACTAAGCCCTCTGAGAGGAGGGCAGATTCTATGTGAAGAGACCAGTAAAGAAGACAACACAAGTAGCAAATAACATGCCCCAACCCTCAAGAAAAAAATCAAGCAAAGTAGGGTTACCTTTCATGTCTTGAAAAAGCAGACAATGTGACGAAGCCAGCAACCACCATGGAAACGACGCCCTGAGCCTGCCTATGACTGGCTTCAATCCCTACGCCAAAACTCCACAGGAGCTTGCCTGTGAATGGTGAGTAATCCTTTGACAACATGATGAAATTATTCCCTTCAAAATTTAGTGGACACGTGATAAAATATATTGATACCTCTAACTAGTGTTGACTTAGTATGGATAATGGTTCTAGAAGACTTGAGGTCATGATAATTTCTCTTTTGTTTTGGCTAAAAAACCAAACACCACCACAAAATTTTGAACATTAGTTTGAATAACTTTCTAAAAAAAATATTCCGTGGTCTTTTGATAAGTTTTTAGAAATATTTAATATCCACAAATGAGAAAAGTGAGTAGTTTAGAAAGAACCTTTTACTTTTGTTGGGACTTCTTACATCGATATAGAAAATCCTTATACGAAAATGAATCATTCTTCCACAAAAAAATTATCTAATACACTAGAGTGTGATCTTCCAACAAAATACAAAGTAGAGCATATTAAACGAGAATGTCATTATTTCGTGTATTCAACACAAGTTTCTTTGTACTTTTACATCAAACTCTCAAAATATTAAAAATAGTGTGATACTCTATTTCCCTTATGTGTATTAGTGATGTGTTATTAACACTATTATAAATTATGTTTATTTCATTAAAAAATTAACATAATAAATTATAAATTCACTATATGAACAATGATACTTGAAATATACAATTACCCCCAAAATACTTGTAGTCTAAAAATTTAAGGATTTTGGCCAGACACTATTTTGAAAATATGAGTATAATCCGAAAAACAAAACTGGATGATTTAAGTTAGTACCCTGAATGCATAGCAACTATGTTTGTTCGAATCGAAGGGCTTAGTACATAAAGTTGGCCCATATTCAGTTGAGTTAAAGTTATTTGGCTCAATTCAATTCTGATACCCCAACAATTTTAATTTGCATCATCTTCTCATCCCATTGGTTGAGGGGCTTTCTCATCAAGAAACCGATCTTCCATCTCAGCTTGACCGACCACAGGACACCTGACGCCAGGATTCCTCACCTATTGGTCTGTGCTATTTTACTTCTATGATTTATCCTGTATAGTACATGCATGCCCTTGCCGGATACTGTTCACAGAGGAAGCATTTGTACCAGGTATTTAAACCCAAAGAACTCTTTGTTTGAAGTTTCAGCATTAGAATTTTGATGTGAAAAAGGGTATATTTGCACAATACCCTGCTACTTCCTTAAAATTTCTAAAGTAGAACCGTGCATCGCCAAAAATCCAAAACATTCACCTGTCGAACTTTAGAATATCAGGTGTGATGGCCATTAGAACCTGAAGATAACAGAGAATCATACCACAAAAGCAGAATTCAAAGAAATTTTTCATACACACTAGGGTTTTATAGAAACGGGAGGATTTATTGTTTCATTTGGGGATCAAAATTTTAGGTCAAATACATTACGCATGGGCACAATTTGTTTTCTTGTTATTCAGCCAATGCCTGTGCTGCTGTCAGATACAAGTTTATCCCATTTTAAGCCGGGGAATAGATCAAGTGACAAGGACATAGAGCAGACAATATTGTTCTTTGCCAAAACATGCCTCAATCCACATCAACACCAGCTTTTGCGATTACACAGAAACTTATGGTAAAGCTAGTCAAATATAGCAGGAAAGTCATTGAAGAGGTATAGAGGAATTAACTGAGAAGGCGTAGCTGCTCTACCTATGACAAAATGCAGATTGTTTGATTCAAATTATTCGTTTCCATTTTTAAAACAAGTCCCAACAAGACAGGTCCCAAATTAAGGCTGAAGTTGGGACAAGTTTTTTAACAGAAATGGTTAAGTATTTTTGTATTAAAAAGGATAATAAAAAAGATTACATCACCCGGAACATGGATTCTCACAGGAGGGGAGGGCAGTATCCAAAACATCTTGCTCATCTTTTACATATTTATAACTATCTCAAAAGATTCCTAATAGATGGAGACTATACTTTCTTACAAATTGATCTAATTTATGGAGACTATACCTTCTTACAAATTGATCGAGAAGCAATAAATAAAAACAAGGCATTGCAAAAGCTGGGAAGAAATTAAAACTATGCACCCTTCTGCCAGTATCCAATCATGCTTATAATTTACATTCATAATGAAACCAAGAGATACCATTTTTGAATGCTTTCTAGCTGCAGTCTGATAACTCCTCTCCTCCTCATCATCTCATTTCCAAAACTCTACCCATCTGCCTACCCTTCAACTTACCCAAGTGCCAAATCGCATCCTGAATTGGATGCCCAAGTGCCATATCAGAGTGTTTTTAGATATACAAGGATTATTTTGCTAAAAATTCCTCTCCTCATCATCATCTCATTTCCAAAACTCTGCCCATCTGCCTACCCTTCAGCTTACCCAAGTGCCAAATAGCATCCTGTTGATGCCCAAGTGCCATTCCCAACTGCCATATGAGAGTTTTTTTTGGAGATAAATAAAGATTTTTTTGCTAAAAATTCCCAAAGAACTGGGAACATAGAGTTCAAGCTCAAGGCAAATTAACTAAGTAAATGGTGATTTAAGCATAACCATGTTTTAAGCTAAAAGTTCAAGGAAATGTAATGTAAAGTGGCTTTGAACTTACTTCTTATATCAAGGCCAAGTCTAAATTAAACATAAGTCTGCTGGATTACAAAAATGGAGACTAACTAGTACACCGTTCTCATCGAAACAAATAATCAAGTTCCCATCGAAACAAATAATCAATGAAAGTTTCAATCACTTGAGACAGTTTACATAAGGCTAAAAATATTTTACATGCAACAGAGTAATAAATGCTCTGGCTGCAGCATTGTGAACCCTTGGATTTCAATCCAACAAGTTGAGATCCAAGGGTTCACAATGCTGCACCCAAAGCATTTATTACTCTGCTGCATGTTTAATATTGTTCTCCATTTACATACAGAGTATCTGTAATGACATGACAGGAGATCCTAATACCAATAACAACAGAAGAATATAAATAGCTAATGACAACAGAAGAATATAAATAGCGAATAAATGCATACACACAAGATTTATATACGAAGGTCATGAGGTCAGCAAGCCAGCCATTAAGCATTGGCTCCATTCAATAAGTGGAGATAAGAAGGTTTGTACACAAAAGTTAAAAGGCACTGATTATGAAATGAAAAACTGATGAATTCAATATATTAAATTGTCAAAAATGAGACGATGAAATCAGAGTGGGCAATGTCTCTTCTTGTTGCGTCCTTGCTTAAACTACAATCGATATTAATATGAATATTATGGTGTAAAACAATTCAGAATTATTATTTCCACACTCGATGATCCTCCTCCGCTTCTGCTATCAAATCTAGAGCAACTAGCAGCGGATGAGTTTGTGGCAAAGTCCCCATTGTGACTGAGATTTTGATGATCTGGACTCTGATTCTTGTGATCTGTACTGTGAGCTGATTCTACTCTGCTGCTCGTCCTCCTGTAGCGACTCCTCACATAATCTTCTGGAATGAAAACGTCCATACTATACTTTCTTGATCCTTCCTCTCTGGTACCAAATACCAAATGATGAGGAATTTGAGATTTAGATTGAGGGCAAAAAGAACTGAGATCAGAATTTAAGACCCTGTAATTAAAGAAAGAAATATGTAAAGAATGAAAAGGAAACCTCAGAAGGTTTTCCACAGATGGGTGATGAAGATATGAATTTCGTGGCTGGTTGAGACCACAATTTAATCTGTAATCCAGGAGTGAGATCCGTGGGCGGGGATGGGATTGGTAAATGGAATTTGTCCCACAGCTAAAGCCCAATAAAACACAAGCCGTGGGCATAAATCAGGCGGCGTTAGCCAAAACCGGTTCCCAGTGCCCCCGCCTTCTTGGAAGGCCTCCCAATACGTGACGCATTCAAGTTCAAAGGCATCGACTTTTCCCTCAAGTTCGTTGTCTTCTAGCTTTTCAGCTTTATCGTAGCAAGTGGTAAATGCTTTAAAGTTGGGGTGGGCCAATCTTTTTAAAAGAATTTTTGGCACATTGCTTTTCACCTCCCATATATATATATATTTAACTATGTAGTTTAATTATAATATTTTAACTATGTAATTTAATTATAATATTTATTTAAAATTATGAAGGAAAATGTGAAAATGTTATGTGTCTATATTTGAATGAAAGTCGTGATGTAGTTAATTTTTAATTATTATATTTTTGAAGGGGATATATATGTTTTATCTAGTGATTAATTTTGGGAAGTTTGAAAATTTTCAGAGTTTAGATTAAGGTTTTTAAACAATTTTTATATACGGTTTTATTTTTTTGAATTATGTTTGTTTTGTGGTTGGCTTAGATTCCCGTGACCCGACTACGACCTGATGTCAGCAACTCTTGCTTTGGTTTCTTGGCAGCCGCGGTTAATGTCTGGACTGGTCATTTTTTTCGCCACCTGATAAAATGTACGTTTGTTTGTTATTAATGAGAGGACAACACTATCGGTCCTCCGAGCTAGTCTTGTCTCGATAATAGAGGCCTCCTTCTAGAAATGAGTATATGAAATTACAACAAACAATAAATGTGATTAGCATCAATGATAATTCGTACTCTAATTCGTTGGTTCTAATCCATCGATTGTGACAATACAATAAATTAAATGATAATCCCCACATTGCAATTATGAACTAAATGGAAAGCTACAAATATCAGCTCTAACTATGGAGAATGACATACAATCACAAATTACTCCATAGACATAAACCATATTCCGCATCATATTGGTTGTTAACCAATTGAAATTGTTTAAACACTGCATCCAGCAATCAACTTTCTATTTCCACCATCATAACATAAAAAATAAACAATATAATTAGACAAACAAAGATAACAGTAACAAAATGATATTTCAATCTGTAAATGATGAAATAAAACATGTACATATCACTCTTTATAGCCATCACCCTCATTATCTTCCTTGGTTGGCATGATAACGCTCTTGTTCTAAAAAAACATGTTTAGATCTAGGTTCACGTCTTAATATGAACCACCAATCTCCATCCAACACATCTGGGTAAAAGGACACTTGGTTGCTTAATTTTTGTAAATATAAGACTCCTTACTTTCATCCCACATCTTTCTAGAGTTGATACATATCAACCCACTATCACAATCTTACTTACATTAATCCTGTCAAATGTGTCCTGCCACCTGCACCTAAAAATAACATATTGGAAAGATGAGAAGTCCACTTTAATGATCTTTTGTATCTTTCCACTCCACAGTCTTATGTAACATGCCTATTAACAACATCCTTTGTGCAAAAATGATGTCCATAAGCATAGATAGATGGGAACAAATGCACCTGTAAAAAAAGTTAACAAATGATGGTTTCATATCTCTAATAACCCCAACATTAATATATTAAATATAGATGTTATAATTCAAAGTTAGAAATGTACATAAATATTTTATTACCAAGTTGTTGCACCCAATCCCAATGTTTAGTGCATCCTCCTCTTCAGCAAGGTAATGACCGGATGCACCATATTTCTCTCTAACTTTGTATGCAACCCAATTGTTGGTGCAGATCATTGTCATATTTTCTTTTAAATGATTTGGAAAAGGAACGCTCCTACCATGCAATTGCCTGAATTCTTTTATATTAATTTCCCATTTCATCCTCTTCTCTTCATACAAAGAAACCAATGGTTGTGTTGCCTCCACATTGTAAAGAATGAATTTATTGATTGCATCAATTTCAAAATTTGTTGTTGTATTTATGGAAACAAAACCACATTCAGTACGTAGGGGATCAAATATAGTTTTTGAAGTTTGTTGTGAATAGTTACTAAGTGGAAATTTGAAGATCGAAAGATAAGTGACTTACTCTTTAACATGTGTATTTTTCCATTCGTTTCTAGTACCTCCCCTTTTATTTTGTCCCCATCATGTTAGGCATCCCAACTGTCTGGTGTGTGGTCGATTCGCTTGATGTACTCACTAGCATGGTAAAACGACTCATATAGTATGTACCCCTCTGCCATAGACCCCTCGGGTTTCACCCTTTATCGAATAAATCCCTTCACTCTTTTCATGAACCTCTTCAAGAAGAACATCCAGCAACACGAGACTACCCCAACTAATTCAACCTCATTGACTAGGTGAATTAAAAGATGAACCTGCAAGTCCATGAAACTCGAGAGTAGTTCCTTCTCAAACATACAAATAATCTTAGCTATCTCTTGATGCTATTGTGGAATTATAGCGATGTAAATACCATTTGATGTGATCCACCGTACAAATGTAGGTAGTTTAGATATGGAACGTTGTAGGTCATTGGGAAAGTCGTGGTTCACACACCCATGCACAAACAATAGATAATGACACTACAAAGTAAATTAAAATATATAATTGTGTTTTAACTTGTGTGGTAAAAGATATAAATAAAAACTAAAATCATTTTTTTGGCACTATACATGCCCTTAAAAGGTAGAGATGGTCATGGGTGTATAGGTAGAGATGGTCATGTGATTTAAAACCCGATAACTTTTCAACTGCAGTGAAAAAACGTTGTAGAGTAGACAAATACAAAGAAAGTTCATTCATGCCCAATATAAATTCCTTTTCCAATTTAGGATCATCTTTCTTCAAAATCCATGGGACATCGCCTTTTTTAAATGAAAAACAAGGGCTAGCATTTCCTCTATTTACTTGTCTTGGCCAATGCTTCTTGGTTTTTTTTTTGGACTAGGGGAATCAGCAACTGGGGCCGGGCTGGTACTCACGTGACACGGGGTCCAGGGATCCATTCCCGCTACCACTATAAACCTAGGTGCCCCACACCCGCCGCAAGACATGGGACACGGTTAAACCCGGGTGGGATTGATCTCGTGACCTCCAATTTACAAACAACTTCATTACAACGGAACCGCCAATGAGCCACACCCGTGCGGCTGGCCAATGCTTCTTGTTAGTATTTGAAGAAATAAGATATTTCTTGACTTTCATGTTGTCACTTTTTTGGATGATATGTGACACCACAAAGAACATGATTTTTTTTAAATATATGCATGGGATCTAGTATGTGGACAATATTAAGATGCTACCAATATGGGAGCTCATAAAATAATGATTGGGACATGCATGATATGATATGTACTCAACACCCAACCTTTTCAACATTTTATTTTCCTTTTGCAGTTGCCAGGAAAGACAGTATCATTTGGAAGTACCTTATATTTGAATAAACTATAGTTAGTGGGAAATACAAATGTAAAATGCCATCTAATGTTAAAAAAATTCCACCATTTTCAATGATGATTGTGTCACAAGATTCCTCAAAATATAACGTAGTTGAGGGTTAGTTACTTCAACATTGCTGAGAAACAAGCGTCTAACATGTCATACTTTGCTTTCAAGTTGTAAAGTAACATTGTTGTCCCTAACTGTGTAGAATTTAATCGGCTAGGTTCAAAGAGAGGTGTGATGTTTGTCGATTTAAGGATTTCGAAGAAGGCTTCAATGATATGAACTTCATCCCCTATCTCATTGTCCTAGAATGTATGAAACAACATTGTATCCATGGCATTCCTTTGTCTTAATAACTCATCCATACCAACATCTACTTCATTGCCTCCATTTCCAACATGCGAAGAACTTCTATTGTTGTAGGAATTCCTAATTGGTGAGGATAGATGCAGTGGAAATTGAATAGGTGGTTGATTCAACCATGATTTGTATGCTTGTTGAAATATTGTAACTTCAAAGGATATTCTAAATGTATTTTACTGATGTACCCCAAGGGATATGTATTATTCCTTTGTTAAGATGTTATTATTGTATTTGGTCATCATAGAGTCATGAGGTAAATAATCCATTGTAATTTGAGTCAATAATACCCTAATGAATATAATATAATATAATATAATATAATATTTTTTGAGTCCTCCTAGGTGAAGTTGACCCAGTCAGTTAAGTGGGGCCGACTTGTTAGGCTAAAAGTCAAGTGACAAAAAGAGTATAAATAGAGGACTTGTGTTCCTCATTTGAACACACACACTTGTGTATAGTGCATGCGAGAGAGAGAGAGAGAGAGATATGCTGGAAGAACGAGAACCTGTTTGGGGTCTTGTCTTGTACTTTTGATGCATCTTATGTAGATGAAGTTTTGGTGGGTTTTCTTCTTCAAGAGGGTTTTTGAGGATAAATCTTTGTGTTCTTTTGTGTGGTTGTGCTTGTCTATCTTTCAATGATCCTTTTGCATATGGTTATGATGTTATAATGATAAATGTTATAAGAGCTTGTATAACTATTAAAAAACTTAACATGGTATCAAATCTATCGTGAAAGAAGTCTTTGTGCATCTGGAACACCTCTACAGCTATAACTATTGAAGATTAGGGTTTCATGCTTGAAAACCCTAGAAGACAAAAACTAGTCATGTTGGGACTTTCGCTACAACTCAAGAATGGAAAAGGATCAGGAGATGAAACTTTTACAAATCAAATATTAAGTCTTTATGTACCCTGTGTAAAATTTTCAACCTCATATTCACTATAATATAGGAGATATGATTCCTCCAACTCAGGGTTCCAACTCCTCCCAAAATTCATCCTTAAACATGTGACCTAGGGAGAATTGTTATATCTCGAGAGGTCCAAATGAAATTTCAAAAGATGTTGCATATAGGGAATGAGCTTTATTTGCTGTGGTAAAATATTCAAACCACGAAGGTGAAACAACGACACGTGGAAGTTTGTACAAGTTCTGTATGCTGAATAGTCCCGAAATAAGTCACCTTGGAAAATTTTCATAAGTACCAGTTGTTGAAACCAATTCTGATCTAACCTATGGGGTGGGAAAGAAGAAATACTAGGATACCTGAGTGCGAAGTTTCAGACCTAGAGGAGCCGTAATTTCAGAGATACAACAGAAACAAGATCAGGCAATTCTACAAAAGAAATTGAAGAAAACTAGGGCATCATATATTTTGCAGTTCTGTTCACATTTTTGGGAAAATGAGTATGCTTCTCAGCTCGCCTTGATGAGGCGCATATTTCTATCCAATCATATATGAAATATACCTAAGTTTGAAAATTAGGGTTTCTTTGTCAAACCCTAGGTCCACTAGAAGCATTCTTCCAGAAAAGCTTTCAAGTTTGCATCAAGTTGAAGCAATATCATCGATAAGTTCTATCCTCTCTATTTCCGTTTGAGGTTCTCATTTTTATCATGATGACAACCAAGCTTAAGAAAAAGCTTGAAAAAGACGAGAACCTTTGAGCATGGAAGTATAGAATACTTCTCATACCTAAAGAAGCATAACCTAGAGAATTATGTCAAAGAAGAAGTTGCAGATATAGAGGGAGATGAAGGCAAAGCACAAGAAGGATTTAGTCAAATCCAAGAGGATTATTTACGTCTCCATTGGATCTCACATGTATCATCCTTATATACTCCCAAGGATATGTTTGGTACAACAACCAGTCTGTAGGAAGGAAAGAATATCAAAGATGACATTGAGGAACCAGCTGAAGAATGTGAAGATACATAACTCAGAGACCATGGAGTTCCACTTCACTAGGGTTTCTCAAATCAAAGGATAACTTGAAGAAGTCAAATAAAGACATCATGCTCACACTGTTGAAGATTCCTCAAGTGATGAGGAATGTGAATTCTACTGGTGAATACAAATATCATACTCTTATCCATCTTAGCATTAGATAATAAATAATGAAATTAGTGACACTCAGAATCAGTAGAAGGATCCAGGACATGAGGATCAAGGAGTCTACCAAACAAACAAAAGATAAGTATTTGAATTGTCATTATTTTGTATTCAAAGAAATGTATTATGCATAATAGAATGGTTGCATTGATGACAATATACTACTAATATGCATGTTATGGGTAAGTAGCCCATGGTGCTATACAACACTCCATTGCTACTTATCTAGAATGAAACCTCTTTGCTGACATATTGGGATTAGTGCACAATCTCAATGATGTTATGGTAGAGATGGAAGGCATATGGAAAGCTTCCATGTATGGATGAATGTTGTATTGTCTAAAATAGTTGCATGATTATATCGTTAGGCATAAGAATTTGTCATTATGCATGTCTTATGAAATGTTTCTAACCATGCAACTAGTGTATGTGAATTGTAAGAAAGGTCATGTACAACCGCCTACAAGAAAAGGAGGATAAGACTTGTTATGAAGAACAAGTGATGACAGTTCAAGGTTCACTCCAATAAGCATATATGAAGATGAACCTGAAGCTCCCGGGGTCAAAGACACCATGACGGAAGAGAGAGCTTCAGAAGAATACAAAGGAATCCACCTCGAAAGATGAAGACTACCTTGGGCATGAGAGATAATTCAAGATGAAGAAAAGTATGAAGTGACTTCCAACTAAAGTAAGAGGCCTCTGATACACTCTATTTATGTGGAAAAGTTGAGTGACATCATTAATGTAGACCCTTACAAGTATGGAAGAAGCTATGATCAAAGAGTATCCGTTGATCATGGGGAATTATGTCTAGGACATGGTTCCAAGACTTGAAGGGAAGTCCGTAGTGTCTTCCATGTGGATCTACAAGATCAAGTGTACAAACAAAGGTTTGTGGTTTGTCTCAGAAAGAGAGAGTATATTATGGCACGACATACTCCATTGACTAGACACACTTATCCAGTGAAGAAGAAGTATATATCGAGCAAAGAACCACGTGTGCAAAAAAATACTTTGTACGAGCTTGGAAGGCACCCATAGATAAGCACATCTAGTTACATAAGGAGCTTGAAGATCACCTAGAGTGATGAATATATTAACCTTTTCTACAAGGTTGAAGATGGAAACCTATAGAAGACAAAAAGCTCACAGATGGGTGCAAGAGGAAATTTTCAAACAACAAGCTCACTAATGGGTGCAAGAGGAACTTTTCAACAAAGTTTGAGATAAAGGATCTTGGTATCTAGTAACCTGAGATGGATACATAGAAGATAAGTAGTAGAGGATCCTACCTGTCACTCCAATACATAATGTTTCAATACATAGAGTACAAAATGTAGAGGGAAGATGAAGCTCCGCTTTAGGGGGAGTGACTGCATAAGATATCCGATTTCGACATGGTACAACATGATGGACAACTTCCTGATTAACGAAGGATTTACCAAGAGTAAAGTGGGTTCCAACCTTCAAGGTTGAATGTGGAAGAATGGGATATGTCGATGACCTAACAGAATGAACTCAATGTAGATGCAAAGAGGAAGTACCGAGGCCAAAAAGAGAACCTGAGGATGTTTGGGATTGGGTATGATCTCATGAAGAGGCTGAGTACATTACAACATGTTCATCCTGTAGTGAAGCAATGCAGATTCTCAAAGAATGTTGTGGAAATAATAAGAATTTTTGATATATTGGATTGTAAATCCATGGCCACACCCATGGATACCAACCTGAAGATGTTATCTAATGAACCATCAGAGTTAGTGGACATGACTTAGTACAGATATATTATTGGTTCATTGATGTATCTTATGAATAACAGACCATATATATGCTTTGTTATGAACACCCTTGGTCAGTGTCTAATTAAGCATAGATTTGTTCACTTGATAGCTGCAAAGCATGTGACAAGGTTCCTAAAAGGTACGACAGACTTTGGACTATACTATGATAGAGATCATGACTACAAATTGTATGATTCAGATTGGAAAGGAAGTGTTGCAGACAAAAAGGGCACCTCAGGTGGATGTCACTGTCTGGGATCCGCCATGACCTCATGGTTTAGTAAGAAATAGTTCAATGTTGCTCTCAGCACGTCTGAAGCAGAGTACATAGAATCTTGCTCCGCTAGTTGTGAAGCGATATGGATTCGAAATTTGATGTTAGGTCTAATTGATCTGGAGTTGGATACTACAGAGATTCTATGTGACAACCAGAGTTGTATAAAGATGACCGAGAATCCTGTGTTCCATGATAAATCAAAGCACATAGAAATCCAATATTTTTACATAAGGGATATGGTGTATAAGGGAGCTATAAAACTCCAGTATGTGAGTACTGATGAGCAATTTCCTGATGTGTTGACCAAGCTTCCATGACAATATTGGTGTAGTTAGAAAATACTTTCCTTGCAAGGAGGAACAGTGATGATGATACAAACTTTCCTTGCAAGGAGGAACAATGATGATGATACATACTTTCCTTGCAAGGAGGAATGATGAAGTTATGGACCCTTCTCGAAAAGGAGAAACAGGTCGAAGATATAGACTCTCTTAGGAAAGGAAGAACAAGTCAAAGTTATGGACTATTTTCGGGAAGGTGGAACAGGTCGAAGATATGGACTCTCCTCGAAAAGGAAGAAGAAGTCGAAGATATGAACCCTCCTTGGACAATAGGGGAGCAGGTTGATGATATAGATCCTCCCTGGAAAGGGGGAGTGATGGTGAGACTGTCATTGATGACAGTGATGCTCCAGTATGAAAGAGGCCAAGTGCACCTGAAGATGCTGATTAGGTTCGACATTCACTTGTAGATGATGGTATCCTCTCTTGAGTATGGTCTTGCAGGAAAATAACACTCTGCTCCTGAGAATGGTCCTTACTTACTGAGGATGGTCCTATAGACGTTGCTCTCACATGGAGAGTGTACCTACATTCATATGTAGATTCCGTAGAATAACACTCACTTGTGAGTGGTCCTAGCTTTAATGTTCAGGATTCTCTATGATGAGTCCTTATGGACACCAGATTTGCAGTAGCAGATGTTACTCTCGCATGGAGAGTGTACCTACATTCATATGTAGATGTCGTAGAATAACACTCCCTTGCGAGTGGTCCCAAATTTAACGCTGAGGATTCTCTACGACAAGTCCTTGCAGACGTCGTAGTCTAAAATTCGCATGGAGTGGTCCTAGCTTTAGTGATGAGGATGTACTACGATGAGTCGTTATGGATGCCAGATCTATAGTAGCAGATGTTACGCTTGCATGGAGAGTGTACCTACATTTATATGTGGATGTTGGAGTCTAATAGTCGCTTGTGAATGGTCCTAGATTTAATGATGAGGATGTCCTACGATGAGTCCTTGTGGACGCCATAGTCTAAAACTCGCATGGAGTGTTCATGGCTTCAACGCTGAGGATGTCCTATGATGAGTCCTTATGGATGACAGGTTCGACATTCACATGTAGATGAGATCTACATTCAGTTGTAGACTATTCAGCTAGTCGATACCATGGACCCTCCTCGTTAAGGGAGAGTAGGAAGATGGAGGATTGCATCATTCTTGGAGCTATGTCCTAAAGTGATATGGATTGATCATCCCACAAAGAGACCATGTGTATTGTAGGTAGCGTTGTGACAAAGGATAGAGAAGATTGAAGTGTTGCTGCAAAGGATCAAGAAGATCGAAGTGCTGCTACAAAGGATCGAGAAGATCGAAGTGCTGCTACAAAAGATTGAGAAGATCAAAGTGCTATTGCAAATGATCAAGAAGATCGAAGTGCTACTGCAAAGGATTGAGAAGATCGAAGTGTTGCTACAAAGGATTGAGAAGATTGAAGTGTTGTTACAAAGGATCAAGAAGATTGAAGTGCTGCTACAAAGGATCGAGAAGATTGAAGTACTGCTGCAAAGGACCAAGAAGATTGAAGTGCTGCTACAACGGATTAAGAAGATCGAAGTGTCACTACAAAGGATCAAGTGGTCGTGTGTTGCAAAATATAAAGGGGGAGTGATGATGAGAATGTCATTGATGACAATGATGCTCCAGTATGTAAGAGTTCAAGTGCACTTGAAGATGCTGACGAGGTTTGACATTCATTTGTAGACGATGGTATCCTCTCTTGAGGATGGTCTTGCGAGAAAATAATACTCTGCTCCTAAGAGTGGTCCTTACTAGTTGAGGATGGTCTTGCAGGCGTTACTCTCGCATGGAGAGTGTACCTACATTCATATGTAGATGTCGTAGAATAACACTCACTTTTGAGTGGTCCTAGATTTAATGTTGAGGATGTTTTACGATGAGTCCTTGTGGATGCCAGATCTGCAGCAACAGATGTTACTCTCGCATGGAGAGTGTACCTACATTCATATGTAGATGTCGTAGAATAACACTCGCTTGCAAGTGTTTCCAACTTTAATGATGAGGATGCTCTACGATGAGTCCTTGCGAACGCCGTAGTGTAACACTCGCATGGAGTGGTCCTAGCTTTAGTGTTGAGGATGTCCTATGATGAGTCATTATGGATTCCAGATCTGCAGTAGCAGATGTTACTCTTGCATGGAGAGTGTACCTACATTTATATGTGGATGTTGTAGTCTAACATTCGCTTGCGAATGGTCCTAGATTTAATGTTGAGGATGTCCTATGATGAGTCCTTGCAGACGTCATATTATAACACTTGCATGGAGTGGTCCTAGCTTCAACACTGAGGATTTCCTATGATGAGTCCTTACGGATGACATGTCCTGCATTCACATGTAGATGAGATCTACATTCAGTTGTAGATTATTCAACTAGTAGATACTATGGACCCTCCTCGTTAAGGGGGAGTTGGCTGATGGAGGATTGCATCATCCTTGGAGCTATGTCCTAAAGTGATAGGGATTGGTCATCCCACAAAGAGATCATGTGTATTATAGGTAGTGTTGCTACAAAGGATAGAGAAGATCAAAGTGTTGCTGCAAAGGATCAAGAAGATTGAAGTGCTGCTGCAAAGGATCGAGAACATCGAAGTGCTGCTGCAAAGGATCAAAAAGATCGAAGTGCTACTACAAAGGATTGAAAAGATCGAAGTGTTGCTACAAAGGATCAAGAAGATTTAAGTGTTGTTGCAAAGGATCGAGAAGATTGAAGTGATGCTGCAAAGGATCGAGAATATCGAAGTATTGCTGCAAAGGACCAAGAAGATCGAAGTGCTGCTACAACAAATCAAGAAGATCGAAGTGTCACTGCAAAGGATCAAGTGATCGTGTGCTGCAAAATATAAAGACTCGGTGCTTTAGAATAAAATATTTCAGTACCGAAGACATTGAAGAGAAACTGTTCCAGTTACTGATTGTGAAAGCTTCCTATGACGTATAGATGTATCACCTTGATAATGTTGTAGATGCTCTCTCTCTTGTTACTCCTATAGTTGATGATGATGTTGTCAGTAGAATACCCTTCTTGTTAAGGGGGAGTGTTGAAATATTGTAACTTCAAAATATATTCTAAATGTATATTACCGATGTACCCCAAGGGAGATGTATCATTCCTTCGTTGGGATGTTACTATTGTATTTGGTCATCATAGAGTCATTAGGTAAAGCCCCCATTGTAAGTCGGGTCAATAGCACCCTAATGAATATAATATAATATTGTTTTGAGTCCTCTTAGGTGAATTTGGCCAAGTCAGTTAAGTGGGGCCGACTTGTTAGGTTAAAAGTCAAGTGACATAAAGAATATAAATAAAGGAGTTGTGTTCCTTATTTGAACAGACACTCACTTGTGTATAACGCATGGGAGAGAGATATATATATATCTACTAGGAGAAGGAGCACCTGTCTGGGGTCTTGTCTTGCACTTTTAATACATCTTATACAGAGGAAGTTTTGTTGGGTTTTATTCCCCGTGAGAGTTTCCTAGGATAAATCTTTGTGTTATTTTGTGTGGTTGTACTTGTCTATCTTTCAGTGATCCTTTTGCATATGGTTATGATGTTATAATTCTAAATGTTATCATCTTGCATAACCATTAAAAAAATTAACAATGCTTCCTCTCCAAGTTGCGCTCGTTTTTCATCCTTATCTTGATTTGACATTGTACTGGGGTGCAACGGAAGATAGTAGGAAGGTTGCTCGTCATCAGATTCCAAATTTCAAAAATATTTAACATTACATCAATGATGTTAGTAAGCACAATGCAATTGGTGCGATCTATTATTATACAAAACAATTATTACAGAAGAAAGAGAATCATTTATAATAGAAAATGTTCATTGTTAACCTGCAAACAATTTATAAAGCAAACATTCAGATTGAGTGATAAATTAATATCAATTGCACATTAAATATAAAAATTTAAAACTGAGCAACACATTTTCAGATTAAATTTATAATTAAATTAAGAATTTGTAAAGCATAATTTCAAACTAAGCAATACATTAACATGGCTCCCATTTTAAATTGACAAATACAATTAATCAATGTTTTTTTTTGTCTTACGCCACAAGGGAATTTCTAAGGGTAATATCAATGCGTGACGTCTCTGGCGAGTGATTGGTGGTCTATGGAAGTTGTAGTTTAATAACAACTCATCACCAGTAGACAAAATACATATTACATGTACAACAACAAATCTGGATGCTTTCCTTTTCATAAAGAAGTCTTGGTCATTGAAGTGTTCCTCAAACTATTTATGAACCTTGCAATGTTCCCATGAGTGCATGGACAACCATCTATATATAACAAGTTCTTATTGTTAAAGTTTGTATAAACATAACCATTCATGAACATATTATACATGGAAATGCTATTATTGTATTTAACAATATTCAAGTAATCATACCGACAATAGATAGGACCACAAAATGGCATAAGTGTTACCAAATGTTTGGGAGGAACAAGTGTGTGTGAAAGGATAAACACCCCAATATCATACTAAAAAATCATAAAGCAATTACCACAAAAGGAGAATTTGGTTCGAACATCAAGAATAGGTAGAGAAGAAGGCCAAGCACCGTACAATGCATGGTTGTAAGAAGTTTGATATTTACTTTGAAAATTCACAAAAAGGGAGAAATGATCACTACCCTCCAAGAATTGGACAGACCTAGTGTGTACTTGGAAAGTTTTGCTCTCAAATTGTGCAACTTTTTAGATCTTCTAGTAGAGATGGGTTGGGTGGCATTCAAATCATACTTTGGATCACTAGAAATTTTAGTTTCCTAAACATAAGCATTGGGGTTTTTCAATTTAGAATGATACATAGTTTTTTTTGCTTTCAACTTTTTCAAAAAAGAGCATAGGGAAGTGTTCCTGCGTGTCTTTTCTATATCACCTATTGGATTTTGTACTACAGTAGGGTGTAATAGACCATCAAAATTGGGTAATTTATCATTGGTATAAAGGGTGAATGTGACACGCTGACGGTTCTTCTTCAACCCTTGACATTTTGAACAACCGCAAACTACTTGGGTGTCATAAAAGAGTTATAGCTCACAACAAATTACCATCGATGAACCAGGATTTCGGCTTGAAGATGACATGTTACAATTTGTGAGGTAAAGTGACTACCCATTTTCATATACAAACTACTTTTGTTATCTTTATCCTAATAAGAGATTACGATGTTTTGAAACTGGTTGAATGTCTTGTGTATCCGAACTCGAACCTGAATCGAGATCCTTCAATAAATAATAAATTGACAATTATATTGACATGGATAAGTGACATAAATTCCAATAAATATCCAAAATATAAATAAAACCTAAACTCACTAGGGATGGAAATGAATAACTTGTCAAAATTTGAACATGATGGAATGAGTTGGAATCTGAAGAATTTACCATTTGATACTATAAACATTTCTCTTTTGATTTGAACCAAATCAACAATCAATATACATCTCTACAGTCCTATTTTTTTTCAAGAACTATATAACAATCTAACTTCCAATACAGTTTGGAAACCATTTTGTAACAATAAGGTGAGTTTAAGCAACATATAAATACTATGAAATATTGTAATTGGTCTGGTTGAATACCAAAAGAATATTTGGGATGAATATATAGTTTTAAGTGGACCCACAAAACCACAACATTTGAAAATTAAACTGGTGCGTCTAGTCAAGTATACATGCACCAATGCGCTCTAATAGAGGAAATGCTTTGGTGCTTAACACCGATAAATACATCATGAAAGAACATCTGCAAAATCCCCCCAGGAGAAAATATCTACCACATTTGGTATTGGGTATTTATACATGAAATCTACACAATTATTCATTCCGGTGCATTTTATAAACACAAGCGCATTGGGGCGTCATATGTATATCCGCACCGATGCATGATATTTTTCTTTTTAAAATTGTAGGAGGCTAGTGATTAACAATGATAAACCCATCATGAAAGAACCTTTACAAAATCCCCTACATTAGAAAATATTCACTACAATTGGTAGTGGATATTTATACATGCATTTTTACACCAGTTTTCATTTTGGTACGTTTTTTAAATGTAAGTGCACTGGATTGTCATAAGCATACAAGCACCAAGGAATGAGATTCAAGTGTGTTTTATTTATTAACGCATTGGCACGGCATGGACACGAGCACACCGAAATGGAAAAAAATCAAAGTTAAAAAAAATAGCACAAGTTATTTTTTCCCTAAACTAAAAAAATGAAGGCACTTTTAAGTTCAAAAACTAAATCTAAATTGTGTTTAAAAGAAAAAAAAAACCTAAACATTAATTCATTCTTTTGCTAAATGTAAGTGCACTGGATTGTCATAAGCATACAAGCACCAAGGAATGAGATTCAAGTGTGTTTTATTTATTAACGCATTGGCACGGCATGGACACGAGCACACCGAAATGGAAAAAAATCAAAGTTAAAAAAAATCGCACAAGCTATTTTTTCCCTAAACTGAAAAAATGAAGGCACTTTTAAGTTCAAAAACTAAATCTAAATTGTGTTTAAAAGAAAAAAAACCTAAACATTAATTCATTCTTTTGCTAAAACTTTTAGTGAAGAGCTTTGGAACAAAGACTTATGTGGAAGGTGTTTGTAGCAACTAGATTATTTTGAGGATCGAAATTTGTTAGTTATGGTGAATGAAACAAAACCTTGCATAGTAAAAATTTCAAGGATGTAAATATTATTCTTTATCTTATTATCTTATTTAGAATTTAACTAGATTTAGAAAAAATCCTTCATAGTTACCTTCAATGTTGCAACCCTTATTTTCTCGTTGTTTCTTTTCATTTTATGTGGCTACAAAATTTGACATCAAGGTTTAAATCCCTCTAGTGTTATACACAATTTGACATTTCTCCTTTTAAGGATTTTAGATTTGTTGAACTTGTGAATATATATAGAAACCATATGGAGAGATGGGGCCAATTTTGGATCGAATCTGTAACCATGTCGGCCTTATAAAGTTTTTTTTTTTGTTTTTCAATAAAAACGAATGCGTCAAAATCGATGTGTTTGTATTACCGAAATGCATCAATGTGTGTTTCGATAGAGACAACAGTTAATGACATGTGACACAATGTTTGCTCATTTTTTTTCTTCTCGGTTGTCTGTTATCGCAACATTTATACAAATATAACACTGTTAATGGAAGGAACACACTGTTTTTTTATTTCCATAAATGGTAAATATTTTTCAGTCATTCACGGTGCACCTATGTTGGTTTAATGTATCGGTGCGTCTATGTGTATAAACACATTGATACCATGCTTGTTTTCTATTTTTAATGTCTAAAATTTATTTGTATAATATATTAATATCTTATGTATTTAATGGTCCAGGTTGTTTATTGATAAAAATACATGGTATGAGTTCAATGAACAACAACTTTAATCAACATGATGGAAGCACATCCAAAATTACAAAGAAGGCGAGTGGTTTTAATTAATGTATGTATTTAAATTAATTTATTTGAATTATTTGTAAATTCCACTAATATGTATTGGCTAATGCGTGACATACAAAGCCATAAGAATGAGGAATATCGATAAGATTCTTACCAATCGAATCCTAGAATAGCATAAAACATTGATGGAAATGTTGCAGAGGGATGAATCATGTGAATAAAAAAGAAGTCAATATGAATTATTTCTTCAAATTTGAGTAAAATGTACTTAATAATATTCACTAATATGTTTCAAATAATCTAATTCACATATGTTGAATGTTATGTAGGGACTAACAGCAACAGAAGTCAATGTCATCATAAGAATTTTTTTTTATGGAAGATGCAAATGGTGATCAATTGGTCCTTAGCTCATCTGGAGTGGTGTTGGAAGTTAATAAAAGGGGCAAAGAATTTTATAATACTACGAGGGATATAGTGGAAATAATGCACAGATGTACTTTTCACTTACAATATAGAAACCAATCAAATGATTCTAAAACTCGGGTCATATGTAAACTACAAGAGGCATTCTCAGGGAAATGGTCAATGAGACCTGTCATACTTTTAATAGCAAAAACATAAAACAACAACAAAGAATTATTGAAAAAGTAATATCCCTAAAAATGTTTATGTAGAATATGTATGTATAACTACTATAAAGTGTCATTCCTTCAAGAATTTTAATTATGCTATATTATTTATTTTTCATATTGACAAAAAAATTGTTTAATGTCATTGTAGATTTCCAGGAAGAGTATGAAAATCTCAAAGGATGAATGAGGTGATATGCGAAATGTGCCAGTAGGGGTGTCCAAAAAAGTGTACAATGAGATGATCAAGGAAATAGACATAATTACATTGTAAGAGGAGCCATCTCAATATCAACGTACTTCAAATGTATGAAATCATTGATTCTTAGGATTATGTACATCTCATTAATTAATTCAACATTAAATACTCATTTTCAATTGTTTTGTTGCAGAAAAGAAAACAAGATGGAACCTAGTCAGCACACAAGATAGGATGACAAGGAAAAAAGGGGTCGATATCAAAGTTTGTGAGAATTTATGATTTCCTTATAAGAAATTGATCTTTCTTAGTAGTTGTGATTTGTATATTTTTTTCATTTTTTGTTTTCACTATCAATCCTAAAATGTCTTGAAACAGGTTTTAACATACAAAGATGAGCCATTAGAATAATTCATTGACATTGAGTTAAGCAAGGGTTGTGAATATGTTGGCATATCAAAAATTAATTCTGGATTTTGTATGTATCTATATTGTTTTACTTCTCTCATTTTATAATTAATAAAACAACAAAAAATCTTTATATTAAATCTATGATTTGTGACGGGGCATAAAACTTTCAGGAAATAAAGTATGGAGTGGAGCCAATAGAAGACTTGTTGATAGAAGGCATAAGATATGGTTTTGAAAGAATGTGTATAATTCGACTCAATTATTACTATACATGTATGTCGATTTTCAATTTGCATTCATGTATACTATCTATTTTATTTTTCATTATTCACGGAAACGTAGATACACTCAATGCATTTTATTTTTATGTTTGTAGATGGAAGCTAAAGAAGAGGAGAACAATCGAGGCAATCAACAAAATATTCGACCAAATAACCCAATTGATGCAAGTGGCTCAAGCATCGATAACAATTCCAATGAAGAATGATGATCCATATTTAATTTTGTTGTTAATGTAATTTGTTGTAGCTTATTGTATATGTTGAAATAAGTGTATGTGAAAATCAGACATTTTGTATAATAATGTACTGGACATAGTGTATGAATTGAAAAACAAACTTCCAATAAGTGTAACAATTACATGCATGTTGACATTTTGATTATTGTTATCTCTATGTTGTGTTGATGTATTTGTAACTTCGGAATGTATTCACTTGTATATCTTATGTCTTGTACCCCGATGTTTATTCCGGGAAGTGTCTGTAATGTATTTGAGTCATGTCATGCCCTGATGTTCCTATCGGGAGAATCAATAATGTAAACAAGTCATGTCAAGTCATTGTGGGTAACCCTCTTATTGTTCAAGGGTTAAAGTCCTCGTAGTTCCGGGGCCCTAGGGTTATTAGACTCTCATAGAGAAGTCGGCCCTAGTGAGTTATTGTCAAGTCAGGAATTAGTATAAATAGAGAGTGAGCCTCTCTATTAATCATACACACACTCACACTTAGTTGTAGCGCATAGCTGAGGAAGAAGAAGTTGTTGGGGCTAGAAAGAAAGAGGCTACTGCTGTCGGGAGATCATCTTACTATTTTGGGGTTTTACTTTTGGTGTTGAATCTATCTCTGAGGAAGTTGCGGGGTTTTCTCCATTTATGGTTTCCCTGAGGAAAAACATTGTGTTCATTGTCTCTTGTGTTTGATTGCTATGCTTGTTATTCTCTCAGTTAAAGATCCTAATATAATGCTAGCTTAAATGATAAAAATATAACATGTTGTCCTATTTTGTATCACAAAGGCACTATTATTGATATATAATTAAATATAAAATTTTATTTTATTGCATTCTTCAATGTTATTTTCAAATGTTACATGTGAAATGACACATATTTTGTAATTAAATGTATGCGTGATTAAGTATTACAATAGATGCTTGCATATACGACATAAGAAATTAATCCAAACATACCCAATAATTAAAATTGAAATGAATAGCTCTATAAAAAAATCTTTCAATTGAAGATAAATAATGGAATTAAAAAAAATAAAAATATAATATATATATTTGACTACAATGTTAGTAGCCATTGTTCAAAGAATCATATGCAGTGCTTTTAATAATTGATATCGCTCTAGTGCATANATATATATATATATATATATATATATAACTGCAATGTCAGTAACCACTATTCAAAGAATCATATGTGGTTTTGTAATCGATCACGCACTGGTTTGTTTTCACCAAGACTCTGCATCGGTGTGTTTATGTAAGTTAGATGTACCATTAAATTTTAAAATAAAGATTCCCACATACCAGATGGCTTCTATGGTGCTTTTTCATTTGCTTTTCATAGTAGTGCATGCAATGGTTTATACGCACCGATAACGATAACAACTTATATAAGCCGGTGTTTGATATGTGTTTAAGCGCCCCAGTGTATTCTAGATGTTTAAATGCACCGGGTGCATTAGACATTTGAATGCACTAGTGCACTCATATCAATCGACTACATTGATAAAGTTTGAAATATTAAAAATGTATGGTGCATATGATGTAACATATTGCATCGGTGCGTATGTGATGTATGCAAGCATCAATGTGTATAATCTATACACAATCACCGATGTGCATTGAAATTCTGTTATTTCCAATGATCATTCTGTTAGACATTTGAATGCACTAGTGCACTCATATCAATCAACTACATTGATAAAGTTTGAAATATTAAAAAATGTATGGTGCATATGATGTAACATATTGCATCGGTTCGTATGTGATGTATGCAAGCATCAATGTGTATAATCTATACACAATCACCGATGTGCATTGAAATTCTGTTATTTCCGATGATCATTCTATTTGAATGCACCAGTGCAAATACTTTACATTACACAACATCGGTGCGTTGTGTTATGTAACACACGGGTGCACATATTTTGAACTAAGCACACCGATAAAAAAAACATCCGCTAAAATATTCAGCCACTGATTTCTTTTTAGGTATAAAATATATCCATAAGAATATTTGTTAAAACATCCACTATCATTGTAAAAGGTTGTACCAGATGTTTTTTAAACATTTTTTTCCAATCTTGTAACACTAAAATCCTCCACTATGACCTCTGCTACAAGCTCTTTTCTTTGTAGTGTAATTTCTATAGCAAGGTTTACAAACTATTGGGTTGGTACCTCCTCCATCTCATTGACTTCTATATTACTTTTCACATTAAATTTAATTTTAGAGAAATGATCAAATTGAAACATACTAGAGACATGAGTTTAAAAATTGAGGGTTACTTGTTTGGTCATAAGTGGGCGAGCTCCTCTCCTAACCTCATATTCTTTCCTTGTCTAGTTTCTTAGCCATTGCAATATATGCTTCATGGAATATTTCATATTCCAGATTTTATCCAATGTGAAGTAAGGGCACCAAAATCCCATTAACATACTTATTTCATGCCCGTAGTGTAATTTAAAGGGCACATGACCCCATATTATTTTTAATGTTGATATATAGGCCCTTAAAAGTACATGGAGCTTGTCTAACCAATCTGATTTTTTGCATAGGCACTTAAAAATACATGGATCTTGTCTACCCAATCTGATTTTTCACCATCACATACTTTAGTTAATGTGTTAACAAGTGTCTGGTAGTGTTCCATGATTTTTCATTTTCTTTGGGAACAAGGAACGCTGCAATGCAGCAAGTCCCTGCCAAATAAGTCAAAAGTTAGCTTGACAAATGATCTAATGTGTAAATATTTAAAGTTCAAGCTATCTTGATTTGGAGAGCTATAGTCTATTAGTACAAAATTACAATAGCAAAAAATGTTGAGGACAAAATTCAAGGATATTGAAGGGAACTACATTGAAATGGAAATTTGCATAGACATATAGTCTTTGCTCACATGCAGTACCTAGTTGCATGTAAACTAAGGTAATCAAAGTTAAGCCAAAGTCAATTTAATCTAATTTTTAGTTATTTTTATGTCTTCTCCATGAGTGGTTATGTGTATTCATGTATCCATATACATGCAAACGCCCCTAGTTGTCATAAATAGCTTACAAAGTGCTTCATAGCACCAACAACGAAGCGACTAGATTTGAAATCTTATCAAATGCGGTCCACAATCGTCGCCCATGATTTCGTCCAAGTTGATATGGAGACGTGTTGATACCAACAACTCATTGATGGTTTCCATTGGAACCTTTGGCTTCATTACAATTGCTAGGCTCAATTCCATTGTTGGATGAGAAGCAACATATCAATTATTTAATAGTGAGAAAGACAAAAATAGTTTTAACAAATTCCAAGTTTCCAAGCTGGGGACATGATCTGGTTATATCCAGCAAAATAGGGGCTCTATGGTTCTAGCAACAAATTGATACCCATATGGTATGCGATCTTCAAAATACTTCGACAAATTGAGGGAATGCATTCACTGGACTTACCTAGCTATATGCAAATTTATTCCATGGTAAAATTTAGATTGCTTAAAGCGTTTTGAAACTTAAATTCCAGACAATGAGTATGAAGATCCTCTCTCAGCGTCATTGCAAAAGATTTGATTGCAGACTTAAAAGCACAGTGATAGGAAGAACATGTGATTAGTACCATAACCCACACATTAGTTGGTCAGAGTGAATATTGTCTGACCTGCATAGTGGATATCACAGACAACAAGGCATCCATAAGAAACCGACATATTTAATGTTTCTTGTCATAGGACAACCTATTAAGAAATTCTTTTATTAGTTTTCTTCTTTTACAAATTGTTCTTCCTCTAACCCATACCTCTTGCTTCCTGTGTGGCACTATAGTGCATTCCCTTACCTTTTATGATCGTTGTCATTGCCCCTTTTTTCTAGACCTTTTTGTTAGTTGTGTGATTGTTTAAGGGAGCCAATAAGGCATGTTTTTATGCTTGTTAGCAAATTGTACAGGGAAATGAGAGCTCTGGCTCTTGTTTCTATTATTGGTTTTGTTGGTATTTGAGAGTAGATGACAAAAACTGGAGAAACTAAACTAGCATAAAATTGAACTTGAAACATTCGCATAAACTTAAATAAAGAAAATATCAAAAACATAATCAAAATAAATCCAAAATAATTGAAGCACAATTCCAAATTGCAAGACATAGTACTTATTCTACATAAATTCTAAACAGTGACTCAGTGAGTGATGCAGGTGGGATATATAACATATAATAACCATAAATACAAAGAATATTTATTGAAAAATACTATTGCAAACGCAAGTGCAAGTAGGAGGGAACTTGTTCAATTCGACTTACTAAGTCAACTATACTCGTTTTAGTGGATTCAGATTGGGTGAGCTCCAATGGTGGAAACTGGTGAAAACCGGCTCTTTCGGTGACTATGTAATTGTTTAACCTAGTAACTAAGTTTATGCAGTTATGAGTAACCGTGTAATAAATGTCTATATTTCTTGTATTCTCGGAGAGAGGGCTGAGAGCTATTGTAATATTCATTTACTGAATAATAGAGGACTGATACCATTACTTAGTGGATGTTTTCCTCTAGAGGGTTTTACCACATAAAACTCTGTCTAAAATATCTGTGTACATTCATGTATGTCTTTATTTACTTTCTTGTTTTTTAATTGCTTCCGCTGCATATTTATGTTCTTTGGCTATTTGGTTCAACAAGTGGTATCCGAGCTTTTAGGAGGCCGCAAAGAACGAGAAAGTTACCAGTGAACATCATCCTGTCTATCACTTGAAGAGAGCGTGAAATTCATGTTTGATTTATGGGTTGGTCAAAAGTTACCTGAGGAGAGAAAGGGCAAAAATTAGAGAGTTTTGTGGTACCCAAGCTTGAAGGGTCACGAAAATTATATGGCAAAATTACAGAATTAAATTCCATGGGAATTTTCGTAGAATTCCGTTAATGAGAAGCATGAAAATATTTTTTTTCTTGAAAAAGGGTTTCTCTTATAAAGTAAAAACACTGAGTGTCACCTGATTTCTTGAGAAAATGGAGAAAATGCAGAGTGTTAAATTTGAAATTGAAAAGTTCAATGGGATCAATAATTTCGATTTATGGAAGGTCAAGATGCAGGATATGCTCATGCAGTAAGGAGTGGCAAGGGCATTGGCGGGGAAGACAAAGAAAACCTTGGATATATCAAATGAAGATTGGGAGGAGACGGATGAAAGAGCTCTCAATTCTATTCTCCTATGCTTGGCCAACGATGTTTTATTTAACATTGTGTCTGAAATTATAGCAGCGGGTCTCTGGACAAAGTTGGAAAGCCTATACATGACTAAATATTTAACTAATAAAATTCTCTTGAAGCGGCAGTTATTTACCTTGCGGATGAAAGAAGGTACAAAATTTTCAGATCATTTAAATGCATTCAATACTCTTATTTGTCAGTTGGTTAGCATGGATGATAAAATTCAATCTGAAGACAAGGTGATTTTACTGTTGTGCTCTCTGCCTGAGTCTTGGGCACATTTTGTAACCTCTATCTGCTTAAGTTCTACTGAGTCTATTACCTTTGATGATGTTGTGGGAGCCTTGATTTGTGAGGAAACTTGAAAGAAGTCTAGTCTTGAAACCTCGACATCAGAAGTAATGGTGGCTAGAGGAAGAACTAGTGAAAGATATCAACATTCGAGGGGCACATCAAGGTCAAAGTTGAAGGGAAAAAAGAGTAAATTGAAGTTTTGGTTTTGCAATAAAGCATGGCACCTTAAGAAAGATTGCTGGAAACAAAAGCAAGCTTATAAGGAGGAGGACTCTACAAAGGAGGAAAACATAGTCGAGAAGGATTCAGGTATGATCGATGAGGTATTAACTACATATACTATATCACAATTCCATTATGACTGGCTAGTTGATCCTGGAGCATCCCATCACATGTGTCTTCATAGAAATTGGTATTCTACATACCAATCTATAGATGACGTATATGGGAAATAATGTTTCATGTAAAACATTCGGGATAGGGAGTATCAGAATAAAAATGTATGATGGGACTGTTAGGACTCTAACTGATGTGAGGCATGTACCTAAACTGAGGAAAAAATTGATATCAATGGGAGTTCTTGATGATGTTGGTTACAAATTTACAGTTCAAGGTGGAGTTATGAAGACATCGAAAGGTATCTTGGTTGTCATGAAGGCAAACGGAATTGGAAACTTGTATAAACTTGAAGGGAGGACGGAAGTCGATCATGCAACAGTAGCGTCAGTTGGTGTAGCAGCAGACATTGCTTTTTTATGGCATCAGCGGTTAGGTCATATCAACGAAAGAGGAATGAAGGTACTTGCTGGTCGAAAGTTGCTTCCTAATTTAAAATCTGTAGATTTGAAGTTTTGTGAACATTGTATTTATGGTAAACAAGCTAGACAAAAATTTAAATCTGGAAAACACACTAGTAAAGGTGTCCTAGACTATGTTCATTATGATCTATGGGGCCCATATCCTACAATTTCTTATGGGGGGTCATCATATTTTGTCGGTTTTATAGATGAGTACTCGAGAAAAGTCTAGATCTATTTATTAAAGAGAAAAGATGATGTTTTTGATATATTTAAGAAGTTTAGAGCTTTGGTTGAAAAGAGCACTGGCAGGTTCATTAATTGTCTTAGAACAGATAATGGAACCGAAATTACTTCTAAGGAGTTTGATAATTATTGTAAAAAGGATGGGATCGAGAGGCATAAGACCACTGTTTACACTCTGTAATAGAACGGTGTTGTTGAATGCATGAACATGACTCTTCTTGAAAGAGCAAGGAGTATGCTCAGTAATGTAAAGTTGCAGCAGGAATTGTGGGGAGAGGCTTTACTTACAGCTTGTTATCTGGACAATCGATCACCATTAACAACAATTAACTGCAAAATTCCATAAGAGGTATGGACTGGTGAACCATGTGATTATTCTAACCTTAGAGTATTTGGTTGTGAAGCCTATGCACTTATTCCTAAAAATCAGCATTCCAAACTAGATCCTAAATCAACAAAAATGATCTTTTTTGGATATGGTGATGGTGTTAAGGGATATAGGTTGTGGAATTATACTGTCCACAAAATCATCATAAACATAGATGTAATATTTGATGAACTTTCTTTGTCAAATTTAGATGTAAGAAATAATTTGAAACATGCTAATGTACCATAGTTACAACAAATTCAGTTTGATACTTAGTCATCTATGAGGGGGAATTGTGAGGATGTCCAGGAAGAGGATATTCATGAGGACACTTCTCAGGAGGATGAGCAGACATAAATAGAGGAAATACCACATCAAACTCTATGGAGATCTACAAGGGATAAAATGTTTCCAAAGAGTTATGATGATTTTGTTACATATGTTGCTTTAATTTCTAACGAAGGAGAACCTGACAGTTATCAGGAAGCATTAGAAGTGTTTGACAGTGACAAATGGAAACTTGCAATGGAAGAAGAAATGGATTCTTTGGCAAAGAACAAAACAGGGATCTTGTGGAACTTTTGGAAAGTAGGAAAGTGGTTGGATGCAAATGGGTGTACAAATTGAAGAAAGGAGTTGATGACACAGTTTCGAAGTACAAAGCCAGAATGGTTGCAAAAGGGTTTTCTCAGAAAGAAGGTATTGACTTTCATGAGATTTTTTCACCAGTTGTGAAACTTGTTTCTATCAGAATTTTGTTAGCACTAGTTTCCTGATATGATTTGGAGTTCAAGCAGCTAGATGTCAAGACAACCTTCTTACATGGTGATTTAGATGAGGAAATTTTCATGGAACAACCAGAAGGGTTTGTTCAGAGTCGCAACAAGAGGTTTGTTTGCAAGATCATAAAATCATTGTATGGCCTGAGGCAGTCTCCCAGGCAATGGTACAAGAGGTTTGATTCTTTCATGGCGAGCCAAAATTTTACCAGGAGTGAGTATGATCATTGTGTGTACTTTAAAAAGTTGGAAAATGACATGTTCATTATTTTGGTGTTATATGTTGATGATATGCTTATCGCAAGCAAGAGCATGTTTGAAATCAGCAGGTTAAAGGCTCAGTTGTCTAGGACATTTGATATGAAGGATCTAGGAGCAACAAATAATATCGTGGGCATGCAGATACATATAGACAGGAAAAATGGCAAGTTGTGGTTATCAGAAAAGAAGTATGTGGAGAAAATACTTCAGAGATTTAGTATGAATAAGGTGAAACCTGTTAATATTCCTTTAGCTTCTCATTTCAAGCTTTCTTTAGGTTTGAGTCCTAATATTGATGAAGAAAAATAGTATATGTCTCATGTACCATATGCTAATGCAGTAGGAAGTTTGATGTATGTGATGATAAGTACCATACCTGATACTTCGCGTGCAGTTGGTGTTGTCAATAGATACATGGAAAATCTAGGAAAAGAGCATTGGGTAGCAGTGAAATGGGTGCTTCGATATCTTATAGGAACAAGTGACTATTGTATCACTTTTGATGGTTGCAATGATGAAGTCTGTGGTTATGTTTATTCTGATTTTGCAGGTGACTTGGACAAGAGGAGGTCCACGTCAGGTTATGTCTTTAATCTTACAGGTGGAGCTATTAGCTGGATGTCAAAGCTTCAGAATATTGTTGCTTTATCCACTATAGAGGTAGAATATATAGTTGCTTCACATGCTTGCAAAGAGGCAATCTCGTTAAAAGGTTTGCTAGGTGAATTAGGAAAGGTTCAAAATGCTATAAATTTTTTTGTGATAGTCAAAGTGTTATCCATTTGGCTAAAAATCCAGCTTATCACAGTAAGAAAAAACATATTCCTGTAAAATACCATTTTGTTAAACATATTGTTGATGAAGGTCGAGTGGTTCTTGAAAAGGTCCACACTCAAAAGAATAGTACAGACATGTTCACGAAGCCAGTTACTTTAGAGAAGCTATGGTGGTGCTTAGCTTCTCCAGGATTGTAGGAATGGTGATGAATAGAGCAATGAGCAATGGTATCCGGTAAATTGTTGTCAAGGTGGATATTGTTGGAAATTGGTGACAACCGACTCTTTCGATGACTATGTAAATGTTTAACCTAGTAAGTAAGTTTATACAGTTATGAGTAACCGTGCAAGAAATGCATATATTTCTTGTATTCTCGAAGAGAGGGCTGAGAGCTGTTGTAATCTTCATTTACTGAATAGTAGAGGACCGATACCATTGCTCAGTCGATGTTTCCCTCTAGAGGGTTTTACCACATAAAACTCTATCTAAAATATATATGTACATTCATGTGTGTCTTTATTTACTTTCTTGTTTTTTAATTGCTTCTGCTGCATATTTATGTTCTGTGGTTGTTTGGTTCAACAACCAAGATATGATAGTTATGCCATTAGTCCCTATATGTGCATGTGTTAGAACGATGAGTGAAACTGCTATAATTCATTCCTGGAAGTGTCGTTATTGAAGAAAGTATAAGAAAAATGCAGGTGGTTAGAGTTCATAAGTTTTAATGGGAGAGACCAGTCTCTTCTTTTCCTTTGTATTACTTCTATTGCTATGATATGGTTGACCTCTCCACATTGTAGTGCTGAAATTAATATCTATAATATAATTCACTTCTTGACAAAATATCCTTAGATGTTGTGAATCCATCGTTTTGAATGTGTCTAATTGTTAATTACACGTCGTTTTGGGCCAGAGGAGATCTTAGCATTAATGGATTTAATTGAGAACCAAGTGGGGCTCTTACGGAACCCTGTCAACTTTAGAGCATCAACGAGCTAATGCATACTTTAAAATACTACTAGCCTCATTGTAGGGTTTTAAACCTTTATCCCTACAAAGACCATGTGGATTTGGAAATATAACAAATTACAAAGCTTATGCCCACAATTGCATTAAGATTGCAACCAAGAAATTGTCTAGTACTATGTGGTATGTTGTGGTTTATTGTAATGCACTTGTTTAGAAGCAAAATTGGTTTGTAAAGTTATTATTTGTTCAAGTTTTGCATGAAAATATCTACAAACAATGATTCCTTGCAATGGGAATTGCATATTAACCCATAGCAGAGTTCAATGTAATTCATAGTAAGAATTAAGCTTGCAATTAATGCATATGTACATAAAAGTTTTCTTGTATCTAGAAATACTTCTATGTTCCGAAATGGACTCATAAACTTCATGCACAAGTGATGTAAAATATATTAAGTTATGTCAAATGTATTATAACGTCAAACAAGTGAGGTAATCCTCGGTTAAATACTTCTAGTGTTATAGTCAATTTTTAATACTAATGAAATTATGCAAAGATTAAGAAAGTCTTGTGTGTAGGACATAGTGGGAGATGAAATGTGGGAATTTTCAAGGCATTTGTGGGAGTTTGAATTCTTCCATCTCATATATGCACTGTTCCTCCATGTCGGTACTGAGTTCATCTATAGTAGCAGTAAGAAGATTGATTTTCTTTGAGGTAGCCATTACTATAGATTTAAATTCCTTTAATCTAATTCCCCACGCTAAAACCACTTCACCTTTCCCCTGAAGATCCAAACAAAAGGCATTAAATTCCCTTTGTAGCACAACTTGTATGTCTAATTGTTGGATAGGCTAGACTTTCATTTGGTGGTGATAGAGATAAGGCTTGAGACAAGCAGTCTACTTTCCTCATTTCCAATTTGACAAGTGACTTATGCTAAGCTTTGCCATATTGAAAAAGAATTGAAAGTGCAATACTCTAAAAGTGTAACACAATAAAGACATACAAACCGACTTATTCCTAGTAATGAAATTCACCAACCTCAACACAAGGCCATTTGCATATTATCTGAGAGAATCCCATAGGGATTTCCTATCCTTCAATATGTGCAATGCTTCTCAGATAAGCAACATTAAAAGTTTGGTTGAAGTACACTAAGTGTCAGGTTGCTTCATAAGGATGGCAAATAAATTAAACATATGTAATTTGGTGGATAAATTGAACTGTTGTGATTAAACGGATAGAGGATGTGTGAAGATCGTGTAATTTGTTCTACTAGTATTGTAAAAGAGTAGAGGATTGCAATTTTGTAAGGATGTTTTTTAGGTTGTTCATGTATAAGAACAAATATATTCAAATAAAAGGAAAAATTTAGGCTAAGTAATGTGTTAAAGATAGAAATCAAAGAGCTCATTATCAAAGGGAAATAATTTGTGAAGAAGGAGCCCCGTGTTCTTTTTTGAAACCAACGTTTCAGTTATTGAGTCCATCGTCAAGGCAGAAATCAGAACATGAGAAAGCAATGAAGGATAAAGGGCTTCTAAGCAATAAATAGAAGGTTAGGGAAGAGTAAGCGATTGGAACTAACCTATCTTTTCCAATTCATTTTAATTTTATTAATTAAAGGTTTCCAAGTATTGCTTAACTTTAAACAGTTGTCTTTATTTAAATTATTATTTCTTTTTTCTATTTCTACAGCCTCTCTAATCCTCCTCTTGTTATAGTTGTCTTCCTTAGCAATAAGAGAATATTTTTCAATGCAAACTTGATGAGCGGTATTGTGTGAATGCTCTGCTAATGCATACTTGTTTATTAGTCTATGGATGATATCAGCAGAATGTTCCTTGAGACGGGTACGGGTTTACAGGTTTTCAAAGAACGACCGGTACAACAATCTACCAAAATATGTTTAGTATATGGTTCATAAAAGATTTTAAATTTCAAGTTAAAACACTTTGATTTGAATATGTGTGTGGCTTTATAAGGAGAATCGGAGGCTTATGCCACAGTTGCATATAGTTTACCACTCATTGGTTGGGAGCTTATCAGAGCCATTGTGCACCGCAAGTGAAGCTCCACCATGAAAGGTCTCAACCTTTGATTTGATGCTTATCAATGTCGATAAGAGCTTGTATGCTTGGCAAATAACTACTAAATAACATGAATATGAGTTGTATGGTTCCTTGCATATTCAACAAATTGTATTCCACATGGGGAGAGAAGGTTGAAAATGTTGCAACCCACTAAAAAAAGAATCTTGATGACAACAATATGAACAAAACAACCCTCACCACGATCGGTCCTCAATCCTCCCATTAGAGGAAATTTCAACTCAAAATGGGCCTCCTAAGGAAAATTAATAAAATAATAGTTAAAATAATAAAATAATATTTATTAATTTTGGAGGAAGAAAAGAAAAAACTAATTTTTTTGTTCGTATTTTTAACATATCTCCTTGTGTTTTTACTCAAATTTCGATCGAGAGAGCTCGTTGGATGCGGAATCAAATTCCACATCCAACGAGTATGACCTCAGCATACTTTTGACGGCCCCCCTACCCCAAAAACAAGAAATACCTAAAAAACATGATGATGATGTCATCATTGCGTTTTTTCAGGTATTCTTGTTTTTGGGGTAGTGGGTCTCGTCAAAAGTATGCCGAGGGGGTACTCGTTGGATGCGGAATTAAATTCCACATCCAACGAGCTCTCTCGATCAAAATTTGAGTAAAAACATAGGGATATATGTCAAAACTACAAACAAAAAAAGTAGTTTTATTATGATACCTATCCCCAAATTTATATTAAAAAATTGTTTAAGAGGTGCTCCCTTTTTTAATTTTAAATCATTTTGATTGGCTAATACATGATGACATGGAATTTGTATTATTTTTGGAAGGCCCATTTTAAATTGAAATTTCCTCTAATGATTGTTATCAAATTGTGAGATTTCTTCCACTGGTAAAAAGACATATGTGCGAAGATGGAATCCTGCAAGCACAAATGTAAGCAGCTTATGAGAAGATAAAATTGCCAAATAAAATTACTTGTATTCGATAGGGAATCACCATTAACTAAGGTCGTGTGCCTCTTCTTCTACAAAAAAAATACATGTGTGTGTCATTCCCATTTTGATCCAGGTCGTGCCCAGGTGCACGCTGGGGACAACAGTTGACTGAATGAGTATAGTTCTGTTATGGTGGAAGCATATAAGAAGAGCCATTAAAGTAGGAAATACACTAGGTCGATAAGAAGTATGCGCACAAACAATATGCAAGAATTCGAACCAATTTATTACTTCTCCATGAAAGATGGAGGAATTAGAATGCTCTATATTATATTAGTGTACATGCTTATATAGGATGTTGAGATGCTTGGGTGTCTACCCATTACGTTCAGTTACATAAGAAGTTATAACGGTTCAGAATTTCAACCATCGCAGATGACTGGAAGACGGAGGCATTCTGTCGATATTCGACAATCGTCGATATTGACAAGGCATGTTGGTATGTTGTATGTCGAGGCAGACTTGTGGAGGAGAACCTGTCGAAGAGAACATGTTGAGGCGGACATGTCGAGGAGAACATGTAGAAGCAGTCAGAGTAGTCGAAGCAGTCAAAGTGATAGACTTGTCGAAGCTTGACAACCTACCAACTGCTAGTTGGATCATTCCTCTTTCCTTAAGAAACAATGGTCTCCATTGTGTATTCATTTAGGTGAGGAAACTTGTTGGCTACTTCAGTAGCAGAGTACCATTTTCCTTGCGTGGAGAGTTTTCCAACTTTAGTCACTTGAAACAAGGGAATGGAGTTCATCCTTGTATGGCATAGGATTCGTCTCACAATGGTGTCACAAAGAATAGGTTCTTGAACATCTGGACGGATGTCTTCGGGTTTTGTTGTCTGCAAGTCGTTTTGTTCCAACAATGGTGCATGGTATGGTCAAAGTAGATCTACTTTGAAAACTAGATGTAGGCCAAGGCATGCAGGAATGTTGAGCTGAAAAGAGTTTTCTCCAATATGTTTAAGGATACTGTATGGACCATATCGCAAAGGTTTCATCCTTCTGTATGAACCAGTGAAGCGATTTAGATGTAACCAGACTTGATCCCCAATTTGGAATGAATGAGGAATACGATGCTTGTCATGTCAGGCCTTAGCTTTTGCATTAGCTCATTGAAACATCTCCTGTGCTTGCTTATGAATGTTGTAGATTTGATATTTGAATTTCAATGCTTACATGCGAAGTAGTTGTATGACTAAGCAATCTACAACTTCTGTCTATGGATGGAAGGTTTTCAACAAAGAAAGTCTTATGTCAAGCTATTTCCAGAGAATTTTTCAAAATGTGCTGACAAATATAGCATATCTGTCAGAAATAATGGTCGTCGGGAGGCCATAATGTTTCCACACATGTTCAAAGAAGAGTTGAGCAGTATGTTGTGTTGTTGTAGTCTTCTTGCATGGTATGAGTATAGCCATCTTGGAAAACATGTTGGACACTACTAATATCGCGTCATGTTGATGATTCATAGTAGGTTATCCCATCAAGTAGTCCATAGAAATAGATTACCATGGTTGACTAGGAACTGGAAGGGGCGTGTACAGTCCTTGTCGTCGATTCGCTGGTTTAGTAATGGCACAAACCACGCACGATCGAATGCACTTGTTGACATAAAATTTAAGTGAAGTCCAGTAGAAATGATTTTTGAGGATAACAAGTTTTTTTGTGACTCCAAAATGTCATGCAGTCTTGCTGTAGTGCGCATACCAAATGATCTTCTGTCGGTGCTCGCCGGTCGGTACACAAAGATGTCCGAGATTGTATAGCAAGGTGTCCTTCAGGAAGTAGTCGATAGTAGACAGTTTGTCAGTCTAAAGCTGTCAATAAATTGCATAGAAATCACAATATACCGAATACAATTGTGGACAAGTACTGGTTTCATAACCCTTCATACTCATCACTGTAGACAGTAGAGTAATGGGTGGTCTGCTGAGAAAATCGGCTGTAGCATTGGCTTTGTCTTTCCGATACTTAATTACCAACCGAAATTGTTTTAGGTAATTAATCCACATGATTTTTCGTGTTGTATATAGTTTTGACTGGGACAGAGCGAACCTCAAAGGTTTATGGTTAGTGAGGATGACCATTTCCTTACCAAGAATGTAGTGTCTCCATTGCTTAAGATCTTGCAAAATGGTGTGAAGTTCTTTTTCATACATCAAGTACCTTCTAACAGTGTCATTGAAAGTCTCGGAATGAAATGCGATTGGGTGGCCTGACTGAGTGATCACGACATTGAGGGCCTAGTCTGATGCATCCGTCTCAATCTCAAAGGGCTGATGCAAATCAGCTAACACAAGTACTAGTGTAGTACAAAGCTTGTTTTGAGTTGTTCAAAGGCTTGTTGTTGTGTCACTGTCCATTTGAAGAAAATTTTCCCATTTCCTTTCGTCAACTGATTCAAAGGCCATTGGATGTGGCTGAATCCAAGTATGAATCGTCGGTAGAAATTTTTCGAACCAAGAAAACTTCTTAGTTCATGAATGTTTTAAGGAATGGGCCACTCTTTGAGGATCTGTACTTTTTCTGGGTTGACATGAATTCCTACAGAGTCAATTACATAACCCAAATATTTGATGTTGTTCATCGCAAATGAGCATTTGTCCATGCACATATATAGTCGATGTTGTTGGACAGTGTCGAACACTTGTCGAAGTTGTTTGACATATTCTTCCCATGATTGAATTAAAATCAAGTTATCACCGAGATAGAAAATGACACACTTACCGATGAAAGGTTGTAGAAGGTCATCCATATATCTCATGAAGGTTGCAGGTGCATTGGTTAAGCCGAAAGGCATGACTAACCATTCAAACAATCCTTCCTTGGTATTGAAAGACATTTTCCATACATCGGTGGACTCGATTGGAATCTGGTGGTATCCCGACTTGAGGTCGAGTTTTGTAAAGAACTTAGCACCTTTCAATTTGTTGATGTGTTCATCATTCCAAGGAAGAGGGTATTTGTTCTTTACTCAAATTTTGTTGAGATCCCGATAGTCGATGCACATGCACCAAGTCTCGTCTTTCTTTGGAACTAAGACGACTGGACTTCCACAAGGAGAGCAGCTGGGGTGGATATGACCCTTGTCGTTCAAATCCTGGATTTTCCTATGAATCTCTTCATTTTCGAGAATCAATCTTCTATAAACAGATGTGTTAGATAATGAAGAACCAAGAACAAGTTCAATGGAGTGTTTTACCTGAAAATGTAGAGGTACTTCGTTTGGTGCTTGAAATACGTTCTGGTATTCTTCAAGAATGCGGTCAATTTGTTCTTGTTATCGGGAGTTGCGTTGGTCGGTGAGTCGACTTATCGCTGCAGTCTTCCTAGAATGTTGGGGCTTTATCATGATTAATGTAAACTTTTGAGCATTATTGATAAGTTTCTTTGCTTGTTTGGCAGACATCACAGCAACCATTGATGTGGGTTGTCGCTCTGGTATGCCATACCATTGATTCTGGATTTTGACAATCACCTTTTGAGGCCATGACTGATATGTACTGTTTTGATCCCATAGGTAAGGTTTCCCGAACAGGGTGTCAGCTACAGGAAGCAGTGCCATGTCACAGAGTACTTCATCTTCAAAAGGCTTAATGAAGTAGGCAAGTCGGCATTGGTGTGTGATCCTTAGTTCCTACCCATCCTTCATCCAACTGATATTGTAAGGCTGAGGATGTGGGGTGGTGACAGGACCTAATTTGTTCACAATATCTTCAGAAACAAAGTTCTTCTAGTTACCATTATCCACAATCAAATGTAATGGATTTTTCTGAACCTATATCCATGTATGGAACAGGCGCTCTTGTTCCTCCTCATCGATAATATTCAAGGCTCTCGAAGTGGTTGAGGTTGAATCCAAGAGGGTTGATGCATATGGATCAGCTTCTACCAGGGTTCTGTCGGACAATTCGAATGTCGACAATTTTTCCAAAAATGTCTTCCAAGCTTTAGATTTTGACATATCATGCCATGATGGAATGTGATAATTACACCATTTCCCGGTAGGATATTGTTTGTTGTGATCCCTCTTGTCTTTCTGAAATTTCTTCTTTTGATGATCGGGCTTTGGCGGAGTCAGCTGAGAAGGGTTCTTGAAATTGCCGGAGTCAGCTGGTGACTTCTTGTCAAATGTTTGACCTATTGTCTTGTTCATGAAATGTGCTTTTCTTTCTGTTTAGCTTTAAGATTGTTGGCGTAATGAAATTCATCTACAAGCATACTGACAATCAAAAAATCCATCTCTTGTTGAATGTACAGGGATAAACCGCTAACGTACTTTAGGACAAGCAATTTCTCTTCTTCTTTGATGCTAAGTCTAGCCATGAGTCGATAGAACTCATCAGTGTAACTCTGTACAGACTGGTCTTTCCATTGCCTTAGTGGCTGCCACTTCTTATACTATTGTTCAAAATAATTGGGCGGGTAGAATTCCTTTCAGACATATTCGAAAATTTTTACCCATGTATATATGGGGTCGCCTTATTTTTCCATCTTTGTCGATAGATTCTCCCACCAACAGTGTATAGAGGTTGACATTTTTAAGGATTCAATGGTGATAATGCCACGAAAACAATTATGAAACAATTATGAAGACTTAATTCCCTCACGAAGCACGAAGATTTCGATCCCTCCCGGTTTCATTACAAAATTTTAGACTGCACATTCATAATCATCTGTATCGTATCTCCACTGCTAAAGAAATGCAAACTCCAGCATCGTGCTTTTGTAGTAATTGAACCAGGTGACTACATCTGTATTGTATCTCCATTGCTAAAGAAACGCAAACTACAACATCGTGCTTTTCCAGTAATTGAACCCAGTATCTTCAAGAGGAAGTCACGTTCTTTCTTCAAGGTAGATGCTGCATTTTCTCCATACGCTGTGTCGATTTATGTTTTTTTAATGAAAATACATAGATGCATCTACTTCAAACCTGTAAATTTGTTGAAAATACATAGATGTAATTAGTAAAATTGTTGAAAATACATAGATGTAATTAGTTATGTTTTTTTCAACATAATGCGAAAATACATAGATGCATCTGCTTCAAACCTGTAAATTTACCCTTCGTAGAGTAGACGTTCCCTCGCCCTTATTTTTTTATTGAGGCCCCTGCTTCCTCACCCTATCGGGATGGTAAATAGACTAGTGGGAAGGTATCCTTCCTAAGTGTCGCCATCAGAGCCTGCAACACACTGCACAATCACTTTATTGAGCCATAAAGTTAATTCCTTGTAGAGAAGTGCTCCCGCCTAAAAATAAATTATTCATGTGGTACAACACCACTTTCAGCATGAGGTCAAGCGATGTAAGTCTGAACTCCTATAAATTTGTTGAAAATACATAGATGTAATTAGTGACTATGTTAGTGGATAATGAAGGATAATAAACCAACTGCAAAATCATATATAACGCCACTACAAATTCAGAGTGAATTGTTGTAAATACACAAAATTGATGAGAAAATTGCAAAATAAAAAGCATATTCATGATGTGCTAGGCTCTGCAAAATGATGGAATAGCTTACCCATTACAAATTCAGAGTGAATTGATGTAACTACACAAAATTCATGAGAAAATTGTGAATCACCTCAGAGAAAGCGTGTTCATGATGTGCTATGCTCTACAAAATGATGGAGTAGCCTGCCCATTGGGAAAATAGACTCCATGGGTACAATTTTCAGTGGTTTTTTTAGAATGTTAACCAGTGGTCTTACATTAACCAACTCAACCAGTATGAACACATGAAAAAAACAGTGTCTTATTAATCCCAACCAAGATGCCGTAATATACATGAGAGAGGAGTGTCATCGCACATATAGTTGAAAGGGGGTGGGGAGAGTGACTTCAAGTACAATGAGGTTAAAGAGATCCATGCATGATATGAAGTTGGCCTATTATTCTTTGGTAGCTCACCATGACAAAGAATCTCGTAACGAATGCCTTTGATGTCATGATAATCAACCAGCACCAATAATGATCATTTCTGTCCAATGCCAGGGTGAAGACCTCTCATCGACATCTCTTAGACAACTTTGATAGTTTGGCGAAGAGCCTTCAGTCTTGACTTGTGCTTCAAGTATGGCATGGGTTTCAAACCGATAGCCTTCTCGCTTGTCTGTTGGGCACGTGCACCTCTTGGAATGCTTCACATGTGCCACATGTTGGAGTCATTTACCCAACATGCACACTTAATTTGGTCAATTTGGCCTTGTTAAACCACTATCCTAAGTTTAATTGACTTAATCGGCATTAGATGAGCACACTATGACATCAGCATGAGCATACCCATGCCCTCCTTCAGTCAAGGAGTCCAACTAAGCCTTCTCCTTCATTCGGGGAGGCTAACTGGGCTTCCTCCTTCAAACTGGGAGCATTTCGAGGGTGATTTGAGTGTCATAAATGCACCTAATTGCTAACTGATTGTTACAATCAGTTAAGCTAAGTGGTGAAGGCACCTCCATTCATTATATTGATTATTTTTATTATTATTTATGAATTGGAGTCAACTAGGGCACCTCCAACCACTTCTGATGACCAGTTTGACTTCAGTTAACCTCATCGAGGTTCATTGGAGTTAATGATGCGCTACCACTTGTTGATTGGCATGCAGTGACATGTGTTTGAGCTAATTTCAGTTAGACTCAGTCATCCATTGCACTCCGATATAGTTAGGACTCAGTTGAGCCAATTGGACTTGATCAGTGGGTTAACTTGGTGTGTTTACTGTGGCTGACATTCAGTTAAGCTACACCCATTCATTCAATTCGAATGACCTCCTTGGGAATTCGAATTCTCTTGGAATTCATGCACCTTGCATGACCATTGTACTGTATTACTCATTTTTTTATTGATTATACAGAGCTGCTACTCCAATTGCAAAACCATTATGCCATTTTCATGCTTAATTGTCTGAAATCTCTTATGAGACTGTGTTTTAGTCCCTGGATTACTGTGATAGATTAATATGGTATCAGATATCACGGTGGGACAAAGCTCAGATCTCTCAAAAACATGGTTTTTGACAGATCTTGCATGAAAAATTGAGCAAAAGCTCAACATTCCAACACTGCACCAGAAGTAAAGGATTACCACTTAATACCCCAAGTAAAGGAATTGTTGATCAATCTTGCTTGATCAATTATGTTGGGTGTGATGAAAGCTTAAAATGTGCAGGTTGTCTGACCTTACGGTGCCCCTTTTGTTGTGATTTGCAGGTTTAACAGGTGAAAAGCCTTCGCTACAGCAGTTTGAGATGGCTTCTTCCGTCGAACTCTTGACTCTGTTCAATTTCCATTCATTGAAAGGAGATATGGAGATCCAACTACATGCCATAGGACTCTACCGAGTCACTATGGAAACTGAAGAAGAGCCTACTCATGTGATAGACATAGCTATATTCTTGAACAAGAAAGATGAAGCATTCAGTTTCTTGTGTCTCTCTATTTCCAAGGATCTTCTTTTCCACCCCTTTGGATTGAAGACTCCAAAGGAAATTTGGGACCAACTGGACACCCTGTATTGAAAATAGGATGATTTGAGAGTTTATCAACTTGAAAACGAGTTGATGTCTTTGCAACCTTCCAATTTCGAGACCTTAAATGATTTTTTCACAAAGTTCAAGCATATTTTCTTACTGTTGAAGTAGTGTAATGTGGAGAAGGAGGATGATCAGCTCATCCTCGCCATTCTCTCCAAAATTGGAGCTGATTATTCATTGTTTTTCTCTACATTTTGTGTGGGGAAGCTCAAAACCCCTGGATGGAAGATGCCTTCATTGAGTCCCTAACAAGTGAACATGATAAGCATGTCCAGATGGGGATCATCAAATCCTCCCATAATCAAGCCCTCTATGCTTCGGGGCCCAAAGATCTGAAGGGTAAAGGAAAGCAGCAGAAGAACCCAAAAACCAAATTTGAAGCTCCTAAGCCTAAATTTCAAAACCAGCAGCAAGAAGAGCCTTTCGGCTCGAAGAAGAACAAAAACAAAGGGCACTAATTGAGAATGCATCTGGAAAAAAGATCAAGATTTTGATATCTAATAATGGAGGGGAATATATCAGTAATGAGTTGCTGCATATATGTTCCCAAATTGGTATTCAGATCCAACATTCAATCCCCTACACTCTCCAGCAGAATGGTGTAGCGGAGAGGAAGAATCGGTCTCTCAAGGAGATGACCACTTGCATGTTGGAATCAAAGAAGTTGGCTGAAAATTTGTGGGCTGAAGCCATGAATGCTGCAGCATACATACAGGACAGATTTCCACACTCATATGTGAAAGGGAATACTTCTTTCGAAGCCTACTTCAGAAACAAGCCGGATGTGTCGAATCTCAGGGTGTTTGGGTCCACTGCATGGGCCCGAAATCCACAAGATAAAAGGAGGTCTTTGCAACTGCAAAGAATCAAATGCTTGTTTATTAGATATACTAATGAATCTAAAGTTTTCAAGCTTATGGATATCAAAACAAACCAAGTCATCATTGAAAGGAGTGTCTTGTTCGATGAGCCTCTTCAGGAGGTAGAACTAGTGAAGGAGAAAACTACTGAATTTCCTTCCTATTCTACTGAATATTTGGATGGTGGAATTGGGGGTGATGACCCTGATTTGGATCCTCTGATTTCTGATATTAGTGAACAGAAAACATCAGATGCTGAATCAGAATCTGAAGTACAAAATCATCTCCCAACTTGGGCTAGACAGACACTCTCCTTCCGCGGAGACGTGCCCAGCCAACATGCTGCCACACTTCTTTCCAACACTTTCCTTGCCACGAAAAGGTGTTTCGTGTGTGCATGCCCCCTTTCTCGAGGTGTACCTCACTTGGCGGGAGCTCCTAGCCTCACGCAGTGGTTGGGGCATTGCACAAGCGGTGAAGATGAGCAACCTTATGTGTTATACTTCGAAAATAGGAAGTTCCACAATGCCAAAGAATATACATCGATAATAAGTTTGGGCCCATACTACTCTTATTTATTTGCTTGCACTTATTATTATTTACAGATAAGTAAGTCCAGAGAAGAGGCGGAACAACCGAACACATTAGGTTGGTGATTTTTTTGATCTAAATTGGATTGGCTGATTCACGGAAAAACAACGACCCACTTTCTATAGTTAATACATTTTTTTAACCCAATATCGAATATGTTGAGACAAATGTATAACCTGAAACATATTCTTTGCTTGATCCAGTACCCATGCATTACAACCAAAAATGAGGAGCACTCATTACAACTCAATGCCTCCATAAGGAGAAAGCACGCCCCAATAAAAAAAGTAAGCACTCTTATATTGGTATTCGTTCCAATATTTAACCTTAATAATCAATTTCACTATTTGAATGCTTTCTATGTCAACTCGCTCCCTCCCTTTCTATTATTTATGTATAATAAACTGGCCTATAAAACTCACCCCAACCTAAAAGAATAAAAACAAAAAATAATTTCCAATGTCGCAAGACATTGCCACCTCGTGGCTCTTGTATTTAAATAGTTAATAGTTAATTATATTTAAAAGAGTGAAATGTATTTAATATTTTAGTATAATTAATATGTAAAAAGGTTGTTATTAATAAATCATTAATTTTGTGTCCGTGGGAGGCAGAGAAAGTGGTAAAGTGGAAATGTTGTAAATAGTTGTAAATGGAAAGTCTTGTGTTCAAATCCCCCGTAAATTGACCTGTGCGTCATGGTTCAGGATTTGTGGATGCACCTAGGGGTATAGTGGTAGTAGGATTGGATATTTGGACCCCATGTCATGCGAGTACCATCCCTGCCCCCAGTTGTCGATTCCTCTAGTAACAAACAAATAAATAAAGCATTAATTTTATCCTACATGGGTGTGGCTCATTGGTGATTCGCTTAATATAAAGTCACATGTTGTAAAGGAGGTCACGAGTTCAAATCACACATGGGCTTACTCTTGTCCCATGCTTGAGTACCAACCCAGTCCCTAGTTGTCGATTCCTCTAGTCACAAAAAAAATCATTAATATTATTTGGAGATGTCTAAAAATTTGATGATTTGGATTGGACGCCAATTTTTTTTTCTCCGGAATCCAACGTTTTTTTATTTTGAAAAATACCAATGTAACTATGTTTTAATTGCAATTTTGATGGTAGAAATGGATTCAACACCCTCAAAAACCCTTGGAGTACCTTCTACCAAATTTTATCGAAATCCTGCTGAAAAAAACTGTGTATTTCAATCCAAATCGTAGAATTTTTAAACTATGTCATTTTTTTTGTTGGTTAAGTGCCCTGTGACTTGTTGGGTGAACCTTTGTTCTAAGAAACCATGATCCAAGGGCATTTAAGCCGTCAAAATCACTTGGGGATCGTACCTGGCCTGGCCCCACCAACCCTTAGCATAGTTGGATTTAGATGTCACCTTCCAGGAGCAACAAGTTTTGATCCCGGGCCGCCAAGCAAACGAAACCCCTCTCGACCGTTTGCTCTACCGGAATTTGACGAAACTATGTCAGTTTATTTAGAGAAGCAAAATGTATTTAATAGTTGAATAAAAATAAATATACACAAAATAGTTTAAATGATAAATAAATAACTAGCAACAACTATATTAATAAGATTAATATGTTCGAAATTCGCCAAAAGGAATATATTTGACACATTGATAATCTTTCTTTCTTAAAAATGTTTTTTACTAATATGTTACCTTGTTGTCTATCAGTGTTCACTCATTGTTCTCAAGATGCTACTTGCCAAATGGAAATTTTATTGGGTGGTGCATGGTTTCATTGCGATGAAGTTCGACTTCTCAAGGTAAGAAATGGAGTCTTTGGAGTACAACTACACATTCATCTAATAGTTTTTATTACCATGCTCATTTAAATTTGATTTAATAGTTGTATCACATAACCAATAGTTATCTAATATAATTGTGATTAGAGTTGAATTTTAGCTAATAGTTGTAGAATCATTGTAGTTAAGCTAATAGTTGTATCTAATAATTAATTCAAAAGTTAATATATCAACAATTTCACTTCAAGTAAAAGTCATGATTAGAGTTGAAGTGTGGTTGAAGTTAAGCTAATAGCTGTATCATCAATGGAGTTAAACTCATAGTTCTATCGAATAATCGAATAGTTGAAGTTGAAGTTTAATTTTTCTAGCTATCACGAAGTATATTTATCAGATGTTAACTAAGCTATTTTTTACTTTTTTGAAATTGTTAATTTTGAATTTTGAACGACACATATAGAATCAATCTAAACAGTACACTTATATCATTATGGTCCATAGATGATAAAACATAGATGGTATTCCAACCCAAAATTCTAAGATATAAAGCATATCGACGTAAAGATATAAACGCCTATCGGTGTAATTAGCTAGATGCCCGACTGTTAGATGGAGGAGTTTATTAGGAGTTTGGAGGAGTTTATTAGGATTTCGAATGATTTTATTAGGAGTTCGATTGTTACACTACTGCACATTAGCTAGAATCCTATATGCCAAAATGTACTTTGACTAAGGCTTACGCGATTAGAGTTTAAGTTTAAGCTGGAAGTTGTAGAATCATTGGAGTTAAGCTAATAGTTGTATCTAATAGTTATCCAATATAACCGTGATTAGAGTTAAAGTTAAGCTAAGAGTTGTAGAATCATTGGAGTTAAGCTAATAGTTAATTTAAAAGTTAATATATCATCAATTACACTTCAAGTAAAAGTCATGATTGGAGTTGAAGTTAAGATAATAGTTGTATCATCAATGGAGTTAAGCTCATATTTGTATGTATTAATTGAATAGTTTAATTTGAAGTTTAATTTTAATTTTTCCAACTATCACGAAATGTACTTATCAAATGTTAACTAAGTTATTTTTTTAATTATTAATCATAAATTTTGGATGACGCCCATAGAATCAATCTAAACAGTACACTTGTCTCATTATCATCTGTGGATGAAAAAGCATAGATGGTTGTCCACCCCAGAATTATAAGATATACATATGTCTATCAATGTAAAAATAACAATATCAATAACATAAAAAAAGGATAAAAGAAAAATAAATTATTTTATTTTTGAGTATAAGTAAATTTGTGTGTTTTCTTTATTTATATTTAATATATTTCAAGTTAAAATAATTATGTCAATATAATGTAATTATTTTTTCATTGTTTTTTAATAAATGCATTTTTTTTGTAAGTAAGAGGGTGATCTTTATATCAAAATCAGAAAGAAAAAAAAGAATTACATCATGAGAGACTTCCATTTCATCACACCACAACATCACCACCTAGCCGACCATCCCCAGTAGTTCTAACCAACCTACCCACCCTACACCAAGTATTGAAACAAGAGACTGGGATCCAAGACCCCAAGGGTCCATAATTCTTTCAATAGAGATGACAAAAACATACCTAAAATGGCCGATACAAAAACTCCTATAAACTGTTAACATGACATACAAAATCCACAATAAATTAGGCCAAAGGAAACTAAGAGCCTTTATTGACCACAAAAGGATCAAACCCAATACCATCACAATACATCATAGCACAATATATGAGAGGTTTGGCATCCAACATTGGCCCAAGCTATCCACGTCCTGCTTCTGAGCTTCCATAGGAGAAGGCGCTTTGGGAACCTAAAATCCCATACTTTTAATGAGGAAATCAACTTTAGAATTCAACTGTTGGACTTCCGTCGATATGGATACACGCTATTGATCCTGGTGCACTTCATCTGAAATGCCCCCCTGCTTGTCCCACGTCGACCGCCCAAGGAATTTTTTCATCACCCAAAAAAGAGCGATAGTTTTCTCGTAAAGACTTAGTCTACCCACAATGTGGCCAGGGTCGAGGATCCATTCTTCAGCCTTTCGGCATTGTACATGCAGCTTCTCTCTGTCAAGATCCACCCATAACTGCTTCTCTGTCTCATTGGCATGCTATTGAATTTCTCGCGGGAGCTCCAACTCGAACATCCTTGACTCCCATATTGCCTTTTGTTGGGATCTGGAGGCTTTCCCTGAGTCATCCTCCTAGACTAAAGACCATTTCCCTCTGCCTTTTCTGTCATCCACAAGGTTACGTCCTCGCCAACACAAACCTGACCTATTTTTACCATAAGTTGCAGAAAGAGCCCGACTCAAACTACTCATGTGGTGCTTCCTATCACCTTCCATCCTTCTAAGTAGTAATTTCCTTCTCCGGACCATCATGACCACATTCTTAGTCATGATACGGTATGCCCAGTCTGCAGTCCTGATTAAGATATCACCATATAGCTATTTGGATTTCCTTTTCCCACCTTTCATGTCTGTATGTACGCTAAATTGTCAATTGGAGAGCTTCCTAATGATAGTTCGAAGGTGAATTAAATTTTTCATGCTCGTCACATGGATCAACTACCCATCCAACCACCTAGCCACATGATTAGAGGGCGTTCGAACTTTCCTGGTGTCATGCCTTGCTTGAGCCATTAGTATGTCGCATGTCCTGTGAAGTTAGATCCATACAATTCTCTCGCCCCATCTTATCTGCTATCATGTCCCATTCCTTTGCCTTAACATCCTATCGGGTCTCCGTTCCCAAGTTTTCCAACGTGTCAACCACGTTGTCACCCTGACGTCTTATATGGATGAAACGGGTTAGCAACCCCTCATCTAGGATTCCTTTGAGTGTCTCTAGTTGGCCCTCTAGACGCCATGAATGCACCACCTTAGAGCTATGGGACCCATTTTGAAGCTTTGTGTCCAGTTTAATGATCATATGTGAGTCCCCTTCAATAATTATGGGGGTCTAGTTGTTTTCCATAACTATTTCAACACCATGGAGAAGGAATTCAACTTCAACCATGTTGTTGGTTTCCCAACCAATAAATCCATGCCTAAAATTGACCATGATGCCTCTAAAATCCCGAATGATATTGTCGTAACCTGCCAAACCCGGATTTCCTTTTGACGCTCCGTCAAAGTTGAGTTTGAAGAATCCCTCTAGAGGAGGAAGCCATATTTTCATGCTTCTCGAAATCGTATTTGGGATATGTCTGCTAACCTCTAGTTGCAGGGATCTGGATAGTCCCCATGCCTTCAAAATGTGAGCCTCCCTCTCCGTAACTTCCCAGTCCACACTTTCCTAGACTTCTAATCGGATCATTTCTTTAATTTTTCTCATAATGATGTCCAAAGCTCTGCTCTCATGCTGGGAATTTCCTTGGAAGATTTTTTAGTTCCTCTCCCTCCAGAATTCCCAAAGGAAAAAATGGGGGAGAATTTCCCATAATCGATTGAGAATTTGATTTTTAAAGGGTTTTCTAGACCATTCTGTGATTGTACTGGCCAGGTTTTTCCTAACCTGATATGATCTTTGAAAAATATCCGCCCTATGATCCCGGATGGAGGATGTGAATTTACAGGTATCCAGGAGGTCCTCGGTGGTCTCATCTTCAAGATCACAGAGGAAGCACCGATAAGGCCCTACCATCCCTCTTTTTTTTAGGTTTTTGCTTGTTAATATTTGGTTTTTTAATACAAGCTAGCTGAATATGGTTATCTTAGGCCATATCTTCTTTTTCCACAATTCCCCCCATTTTTTATCCACAGGTTGGATATCGGCCTCTATCATGATGTCGTAAGCTTCCTTCATTATGAAAGATCCCTTATGGGTGTACCCCCATCTCATTTTGTTGTCTCCCTCATGCCTTCTTATACGTATGTTGTAGAGGGATTCTTCTAGTCTATAAACCTCCTCCCCTGGGCCAAGGCGTTCCCACCATTCCTTTTTTTCCCGTGTTCGAAGATGTTGATTGTACACGTGATTACCCCATATATCCTTGACCTTGATAATACCCTGGGTAATACATTACTCCTAGATGTGCTGAAATTCCCTCCCTCTTCCTAGTGGAGGCATCTATTTCTAAGAATCCTCCCAAATCCGGGTTGTTTGGCCATTCCTAACGTCCCAGAAACTATGGTCCTGGACTAGGTTCCTTCCCTGCCAAGTTGTTCGCCATATGTGGGAACCAAGGATATCTTTGGAGAACATTATGAGTTCTCTTTCATCCCATCTTGCTACGTATTTAGAGTTCCATATCTTAGCCCAAGGTTCGTGGGTATTGGTGACCCATATCCACCAAAGATTTTCTTCGCTTACCACATTTTCCTTTTCGAGATCTCTAAGTCGAAGCCCTCCCTGGTGTTTAGGAGTACAGATCGTTTCCCAGTTTACTAGAGTCCACTTTCGGTGTTCATGGGAGCCATTCCATATTAAATTTTGTTTCAAGTTCCTGAGCTCCTTCAAGATGGTCTTTGGGGAATTAACAAAGAAAATAGGTACGTCAGAATAGCCTTTAAGACTTATTTCAAAAAAAATAGTCTGCTTTCCAAGTTAAGGGGTCTCGGTGTCCAATTCATTAGATTATTTTTCAGGCTATCTAGGAGGTCTGTCTAGGACCCCTTCTTAGCAATTGAATTTATTACGGGTGTCCCAAGATATTTGGATGGAAGGGGTCTCTCCTTAAACCCCAGGATCCGACATATGCTTCGTCTAGAGATCCTGGGTGTGTTAAAGAAGAAGACTTGGTACTTCTGCTCATTGGGACCTCCAAACCCAAGGCTTTGCCAAAGTCATCTCGACATTGTTTAAACTTCCTATATTCTTTGATGGATGGGTGACCCATCAACATGGTGTCGTCTACAAACTATTGGTGTGTTTGTTTACCTTCCAACGAGTTTAAGCTCGCCCTCTGATTTTGTTATTGTCTCTTAAAGTTGTGATTGATCTACCCAGACCTTCTACCATGAGAATGAACATGAACGGGGACAGGGGATCTCCCTGTCTTATTCCTCTCGAGGGTTTAATGATTCCAGAAGGCACTCCATTCCAAAAGGATAGAGAAGAAAGCATAAGACACTAAATTCATAATCCAGTTAATCCAATCTATCCTAAATCCGAAAGATTCTATAATTTTGCAGATGAAATGCTATTTAAGTTTGTCATAGGCTTTAGCAATGTCTAATTTCACCACCATACCTAATAGAATGTAGTATTTCGTGACCAATATAATTCCCTTTGTTATCTTCCTACCTTCCATGAATCTTGATTGTTCGGGAGAGATTAGGCCCAACAGGATGGGTTTCAGGCGGTTTTTATTACCTTCGTGACAATTTTATAGATGACGTTGCAAAGGATTATGGGCCTTAATTTGTCCAAGGAATCAACACCTTCACTTTTAGGGATAAGAGTGAGAAAGGAAGCATTGAAGGATGGAAGGATCCTCCTAGAAACCCTATAATCCTCAACTATAATCCACACTTGCATATTGACTATTTCCCCGAAATGGTGGAAGAATTTCACCGTGAAACCATCTGGCCCCAGGGCAGTCCCTTCTTTGATCTAGAAAATCACTTCCTTCACTTCATTGAGGGTTATCGAATTAATCAAAAGATCATTTTTATCATTTGTAACCAGGGTTTGGATGTGTCTTGTTATCTTCTCGATTTATTCCCACCTATCCTTCCTTGGTTCACACAGATGTCAGTGAAATGATGATTTAGAGTGGTTTCTATTTCTTCTCTAGTTTCCACCCGTTCTCCCCTTGAATTCTTGATTGCAAAAATATTATTTTGTATTATGTGCTAAGACCGAGTGTTGGAAAAAAATTGTGTTTCTTTCTCCCTCCTTAATCCATCGAGTCCGAGATTTCTGTCGCGATAGGATTTCCTCTTGTTTTTCCCTTTCCTCTATCTTGGAATAGAGGCTTAGTTCCTCCATTTTTATGTCAAGGGAATATCCTTCATTTGTGCCAATGGATTGGACCTCCTGCAAGCGACCTTCTAGAATCTTTTGTCTAAAAAGATATTACTGAATTATATTCCTTATTCCATTTTTTAATCTTAGCTTTTAGACCCTTCAACTTCTGTTGGAGTTTGTAGATGCTTGGTTCATCTCCTTCACTAAGCTCTTCCCACCACGTCCTGATTTTCTTATCAAAGTCTGGGTGCTCCAACCAAAACTGTTCAAACCTTATGGGTTTTTTGAATTGAGATCCCAGTCCACTCCACATTAGTTCAATTAGCCAATTATCTGAGCCCATACTGGGGAGTGTTGCACAATGAATCTCGCTCCCAAGTTCTACAATAGATTTAGTAACCAAAAATTGGTCCAGTTTGGACCTTATATGTTTATCCCCTGTCCTTTTATTGTTCCATGTGAACCATCCTTCCCCAAGAATGATATCCACGAGACCCAATTCATTAATGGTGTCTCTAAAAGTTTCGTATTCATACTCCATCCTGTGCATCGCCCCCTTTTTTCCTCCAAAGAGGTGATGAGATTGAAATCTCCTCCCACCACTTAGTGGTCATTGGCCATTCCTTCCCTAAGTCTTCATAGAGATTGGAGGAAATCCCTATTATCCCCTGCATTAAGGGGTCCATACACATTCATTACAACCCCTATAACTGAAAACCCTACAACTTTGAAATATGCAGATAGGATAAACCGAGTCCCTTGGAAACCTTTCAGGCTTACCCGGGTAGGATCCCAGAGTATTCCTAAGCCTCTCACGTACCCTCTTGCATTTGTTCCCATCCCTTCACTTCCCTTACATATTTTCTTTCTTAGGTCCTAGATCCGAGTCGCCTGATACTTTGTCTCTTGTAGAAAGACAACGGATTGATTTTTCTTCTTGATATTTTTACTTAGGATCTTGATTTTGCGTGGGCTACTTAGGCCCCTGATGTTCCAGGACAAGATATTCATTAGGAAACTTATAGAACTAGTGCAAATTTAATGGTAGGGTACTGAACTAACTCTACCAAAGGCCTACCTACTTCTACAACCCTTTATTTTTTTGTCTTCATGCTCATCTTCTTATATGGCTCCCCAAATTTTTGTTTTGTTTCCTTGTAATACCCTGATCTTATCCCAAGTTGGTTGGAGGAATGAGATTTGAGGATAGCTTCTTTTAACAGGATCACTTGTTCCTACATGACACAACCTTTTCCTTTATCCACACAGGCCTTGTCAATTCCCTCAAGATCTAAACCACCTATATCCATGTCCTCGGCTTCATCACCTGTATCGTGTTCAACCATTTCTTGCACATTATCCTCCCCTATTTCCTCCTCCATCTGTGTGGTGGGTTCGGGTGTTTCTACTCGGGCTGATGAACCTTGTTTTCCCATTGATTTATCGTATGGGGTTTCCTCCTCACAATATTCCAGAGCCTCAAACTTGTTTGAGACAACTATCCTCTTATGCACCTCCTGGTTTTCTTTCTTTCGGCTTCCTCTTTTCCATGATGGGACTCTTGCGAAACCTTGTTCCTTCTGCTACTCATCCTTCCCTAGATTTGTCTTCGGATTGTTCATGGGATAGTACCTAAATAAATTGTCATATTCTCTTCAACACCGAAATTGGATATGTTCATAGTCTAAGGTTTTAACCTAATATTCATCCTCCCATGACATTCAGATTGCTTATGGTAACTCTTTGGTTAGATCCATATAAACGTAGATCCTCACATAGGTCGTAGAACTTTGGATCCGTGTTTTCTCTAAGGTTTTGATAAATTTACCTAGAGAATTTCCCAAGTCCTCCAAAAATTTTGGATCTCGGTATTCACTTGCAAGAGAATACATCCTTATCCAAATTGGTGCGACTTTCATATCTTCCTTTTTCGGGAAATTTTTTTCCTTTGAGGGTCTCAAGAAAAGGCCTACCGAGTAGAAGAAGTATGGCCCTCCATCTATAAATCTGTTCCTATCTTCCAAGTTAAGGAAAGAGATAGTGAAGAACCTTTGGAATCCAGATGGAGATCACAGTGTCCCTTGGGTTTCTAGGTTTAATTGATCCACCACCGTTAGGGCCTTTTTTGAGGGTTTCATTCCCATGAACTTCCTTATCAACACAGGATCTAGCATATACTGGATTCGTTGTCATATCCTCAAGGATAGGAATTTCATGGATGAAATTAGGGTTTCTTTCGGCATGCAATGCCTTGGATTCCATACCATCGATCCCTTTTCCTGGTTCTAGGCATGATCCAAATCTATCGGGATATCCCTGATCTTTAGTCCTGCTAATTCATGACCCAAGGAGGCTTTCCCACCTCCCCTCTTTCCCTCTGCCATGATTCCTTCAGTCTGTCTGCCTCCAAAAAACCCCAACCAGTCCTCCACCTGTCATGTCTCAAATTTTTCATTGGGTCACAATTGCCTAATCACATTTGTCATATTCATGAGATTTTGTCAAATTGATGCCAAGGGTCAAATAATTGCCAAGGAGGAACATTACTAGTTTCCTAGGTTGGGGGTGGAAACTTTGGTATTTGGAATAAGGGGGAAAATAAATGATGTTCAGACATTAGAATGGAATAAATATTTAATAATGGATCTTATTAAATAAATAAAAGAGAAAATTGAAGTGGCAATGGACCATGAAGACACATGGAGACAATGGGGCCCACACAAGCTAGAATTTATGTGCCACATGGAATTATCCTCTTGCAATTTTGAATCCATGGGAAGCCTAAATTTTCTTGGATGAGTTATAAGGCTAATACGCTTAGCCATATGCATCATAGGTCGAATTTGGAAGGAAATTTAACTTACATGGGAGAGGAAGAGTCATTTTGGAGCTAGTGAGACACTTGGACTAGATTCCCTTGCTCTATGACAACAATGATGAAGATGCTACGACACCTATGACACAAATCAGATATGAAGTCTGAAATATGACATGTCTGACATGTTAGGTCAAATAGAGCATCCAATAGGGTTCTCATGTGATTTGGGGAAGCTCAATGGGTTCCTACTCAAATTGGGGGAAGATGGAAGGCTAGGAAAGGGAGGACACATGACAAATCTTGAGCACACACCCAAATTCGAATTGGCTTGAGTTTGTGGATGGATTGGTAACCTTATAATGATAAGGATGTTTATAAATTACAGGAGTCAACCAAGAGAAGATTTCTTTCATTTGAGAAATTGTCATTTGTGAATTGTGAGAGCTAGTGGATGACTAGTTTTCTTGCCTTAACCAATTTCGAGGGTGAAAGATTCCCATCTAAGTTGGTTTTTGGAGAGGCCACTCAAGTATTTAATGGAGATTTAATGGAGTTTTATTTTCAGTTTTAATCTACAGGGAAGGTCGTTGTTCCTTCTATTGAATCACTTTCTCTCAACCATTTCCAGTTTTTATGGCATATTCTTGATCATGGAGGGATTGCGCTTTGGGTGAGCTATTGATCTCTTTGGGGAAGATTATAATTCCGAATTATTTTATGTTATGATGTAAATGATATANATTTCATGTAAAAATGTTAATCAATGAAGAAATAGTGCCATTTCCCCACTATCTTGTTGTGAACCAATGTAATGTTGATGGATTCAAATGGATAAGTAAAATTACTGATGGTTTATGGATGAATGGAATTGTATTTATGTATTTTAAATTTCAGAATACTCTTAGGGAGAAATACCCAAAATATTTCATGTATAAATGTTAAACAATGAAGAAGCAATGCCATTTCCCCACTACCTTGTTGTGAACCAATATAATGTTGATAGATTCGAATGAATAAGTAAAATACTGATGTTTTATGGATTAATGGAATTTTATTGATGGATTATATGAGTTTAATGTTCAGTACATAAGAATTTGGAGTTATTTTTTTGAGTTTCATAGCATTTGGAGAAGTTTGCCTATCATTCCCCCCAAGGTTGAAACTAGTCTTTTTGCATCTGATTTAAGGGAGTTATAGCATACATTACAAGTTAAATGGTGATGCATAATAGTTCATATTGATGTAATTTACATGTCCCATGCTTCCATTAATAAATTCGAGTTGGCTTGAGTTCATTTTGGAAGCCATTTTTAGTATTCATTGTGGGGGAATTAGAACCCCAAATTACCAGTCAAAACTCCTACCTCGACCAGAATCTTAAACAAGTTTGTAGAAGAATTTATAGGGTCATAAATATTCCATGAACATCATATTTAAACCTTAATATCATTCATATACCTTTTGTGAATATTTGGGAGCATTTGGACCAATTCGGAGACCTAGACATAAAAACTAGTCAAAGATCGAAATACGGAAAAAGTGGAAAAATTGGTCATTTAATAAGATTTCTAGGAAAGGGACATTACAATGGTATCAGAGCATGATATTGGCACCTGATGTGGTCTTATATTTATGAGGACAAGAATTCAGGGACCACCATTATATATTGAAACCAAAAGTGCTTTTGTTGAAGAGGAAAAAAAAAGTAGGAGAAGAAGGCAATTTTTTGAGGAAAGTATGACTAGGGATGAAAAAGGAACCTTATATGATGGTGAGGAGCATATAAAAATCATGGAACCTATATTTGAATACATTACCAAGAATATTATGAAAGGATTCGAATTGATAGCTAGCCAACTTAGGGGTAAGCTGGCAGCTGGGGGTAGTACAACTTTCCGTCATGGAGAGACACATAAGACCATTCATTTTGAAGACTTTTATGATTGGATGAATGAATTTTGGAAAAATAATTCAAATGTGAATTCATTAAGGGACAATAAAAAATCCACAAGCTTGGAAGAGCATGAAATGAGGAAAAATCATCCTACTTGTGAAAAGAGCCTAGATACACCATTACAAAAAGAAATACAGGATCACAAAGTGGAGAATCAATTACCTCAAGGTGATTTCAGAGAAGAACATAAAGAGGAAAGTGAACACCCGCACATAATCCTTATTGATGGGGGTTGTGCAAATCAAAGAGAATATATTGATGGATCATTGAACTATGAAAGAGTACCTACTGATGGGTGATCACAACTCTATGTTGGTGACATAGAGATCAGATTTGAGATTGTTGTTGCAAGAAAAACTTCCATTAAACATGAAAATGAAGACCTTGTAGCGATTGAAGAAGAAACAAGATCAACTTCCCCATCACCACTTGAGCTTCATGAAGTTGGTCCAAGCAAGAAGGAAGAAGATGAGGAGGTTCATTTGCAAGAGCCTCATTTTATTGAAGGGTCATTAAAGATGAATGAAAATAAGATCCAAGAGTCCCTTAGCATACTCCATGACACTCAAGCATTAGTGTCAATTTCTTGTTGGAGAGCTACTTCATTGGAGGAAACATCCTTTCTTGAAGACATGGAGAAGATTCAAAGAGTAGTGTGACACATCAAAGGTAATTTGACGTCTTAGATTTTTTATAGAAACCATTTATTTGAGCTTAATGAATTGTTACATGATGTATACTTGAAGAATAATGAGGATAATCATAAGCTGACAATTCAAAATGAGAAACTTCTTGAAAAGTTTCAAGATACTTGTTTTTCCTCCTATGTTTCAGATTGTCAAATGGTATATTGTTTGGAGGATTCTCATGACATAGTGGATCATGAGAAATGTGGAAATTTGAATGTGTTTGATGTGTTTGAAGATTATCTTGATGAGATCCAAAAACTTTATGTGGTGGAAGAGGAACTTGAATTGTCTCTTGATGAAGGTTATGCAATTTTTAAAGAAGAGCATGATTCCTCTACATTGGAACCCATCTACGACAAAGGTTTCAAAATTTTGAAGGAGCTGCATGATACTACCCATATGGATCCTTCCCATGATGAACTTATGCACTTTTTGATAATTTGGGTGAGTTAGTTCATTCTCCTACATCCTACAATTCCATGTTTTGCAGCATTAGTCTCGATGAAGTATGGATGAAAGGGTTCTTTTTGATGGTGCCACATGAGGAGTATGGAACTCCTTGATTTACTTTTTATGATGACATGGTTGGAGCACATTATTATATACATTTTCAGCAGCATCCTTTGTTACATTATTATGATACATATCTACATGGGTGCATTTATGATGTTCACTTGAGTCACTTGGAGACTCATGATTTTCCTTGCTCCTTGCCTAGTCTATTTGATGTTGGAGGAATGTCATCCCACACTTGGATGAAGAGATATGTGATTGAAGAACATTATTATTGGTAGAGAAATCATATGTTATTTCATGATGATATACATATTCATGGGTGTATTGATGAGACTTCTTTGATCCACTTGAAGTCTTCATGTTTTCTTTGCTTATTATTTGGTTCAGATTTTAGGGGATATTCTTCATTCACTTCTTGGATGAAAGAATACATGGCTGAATATTTTGATGCATATCACATCCTTTTAGATAAGCATTATAGGAAATGGGATCCTCACCTATGTCATTGGAGCGGATTTGATTGGTCACTTGAATCTTATATGCACTTGGAAATGGTGGTCTACTTACTTGGAGGTATAAGCACTTTCATGATCTTTTGATGAGGCACCTCCTTGATGTACATTTTTATTATGTTGTTATGTACTTTGATGATATATATTATCTACTCATGATGCTTGGAGGAATTCATACAAGAAAATGGGATCCCATAATTCTCTTTCCTAATGGTATGGGTTGGAGAGCACTCTTAATTGTTGGAATGCAATACAAGCAATGGGACCCTGGGATAGTTTTTTGTCCCATTGATTTCAAATTGTTTGGGAAACAAGCAGTATGGGAGATGGATTCCCCACTTAATAAAGTGATTTTAATCATATTAGTGCAGCAGCAAGCATGGTGGTTCCTCTCTAAAATATTCATGGAATCTCAAAGACTCAAAGTTGGGAAACTCAGTGGAAACTTCAAAGAATCATACAGAAAGCAGGTTCTTCAACACCTATGTTTGAAATTGCTTGAGGACAAGCAATATTTGGAAGGGAGGATTTTTCATGTCCCAAATTTTGCATTGGGTCACAATGGCCTAATCACATTTTCCATATTCATGAGAGTTTGTCAAATTGATGCTAAGGGTCAAATAATTGCCGAGGAAAATTACTAGTTTCCTAGGTTGGGGGTGGAAGATTTGGGATTTGGAATAAGGGGGTCAATAGATGATGTTTGAAAATTAGAATGGAATAAATATTTAATAAAGGAGATAAATAAATAAATACAAGGGAAAATAAAAGTGGAAATGGAGCATGAAGACACATGGAGACTAGGGGTCCCACACAAGCTAGAATTTATGTGCCACGTGGCATACTCCTCTTGCAATTTCGAATCCATGGGAAGCCTAAATGTTCTTGGATGATTTAGAAGGCTAATACACTTGGAAATATGCATCATAGGTCAAAATTTGAAGGAAATTTCACTTACATGGGAGATAAAGAGTCATTTTGGAGCTAGTGAGACACTTGGACTAGATTCCCTAGCTCTATGACAACAATGATGAAGATGCTATGACGCCTATGACACAAATCATATCTGAAGGATGAAATATGACATATTTGAAATTTTAGGTCAAAATAGAGCATCCAATAGGGCGATCAGGTGAGTTGGGGAAGCTCAATGGGTTCCTACTCAAATTGGGGGAAGATGGAAGGCTAGGAAAGGGAGGACACATGGCAAATCTTGAGCACACACCAAAATTCGAATTGGCTTGATTTTGTGGATGGATTGGTAACCTTAGAAGGCTAAGGATGTTCATAAAATACATGAATCAACCAAGAGAAGAGATTTTGTTCATTTGTGAATTGTGAGAGCTAGTGGATGACTAGTTTTCTTGCCTTAGCCAATTTTGAGGGTAAAAGATTCCCATCCAAGTTGGTGTTTGGAGAGGCCACTCGGGTCTTTCATGGAGATTTAATGGAGTTTTATTTTCAGGTTTAATATAAAGAGCAGTTCATGGTTCCTTCTATTGCAACACTTTCTCTCAACCATTTCCAGTTTTTATGGCATATTCTTTCTCATGGAGGGATTGTCCTTTGGGTGAGCTATTGATCTCTTTGGGGAAGATTATAATGCCACATTATTTTATGTTCTGATGTAAAGGATATTTATTTCAATTTTATAATACTCTCAGGTCGAAATACTAAAATATTTCATGTAAAAATGTTAATCAATGAAGAAATAGTGCCATTTCCCCACTATCTTGTTGTGAATCAATTTGATGTTGATGGATTCAAATGGATAAGTAAAATACTAATGGTTTATGGATGAATGGAATTTTATTTATGTATTTAAATTTAAGAATACTCTCAGTTTGAAATACACAAAATATTTCATGCAAAAATGTTAAACAATGAAAAAATAGTGCCATTTCCCCACTATCTTGTTGTGAACAATTGTAATGCTAATGATTTCGAATTGGGAGAGATTTTCATTGTCCATTAATGATTGTAATAAGATAAATATGATATATTATTCATTCTCATAAATTCTCAGGTCGAAATATGAAATGGTTGTATGGAAAAGTGATTATTAATGAGCAAACAATGACCATTTCCCCACTACATTCATGTATGCTATGATAATGCTGATTAGGAGAATGTATATATGATATATTTATGATGAATGGACTGTAATTTATGAGTATTAAAAGTTTCATGTTCATCACTTAAGAATTCAAGTTAATTATACTCAGTTTAATTGCATTTGGAGAAGATTTGGTGCCATTTCCCCAAGGGTCGAATTAGTGATTTTGTAGCTTTTTGAGAGAGGGTCATAACAGATTTTATAACTGAATAATGATGCATATGAGACCTTAAAAATGTCCCTTAAACATCCTCTACCTCTGTTCAGAAATTTTAGTGGGTTTGGGAGCATTTGAGAAGCCATTTCCAGAATTTACCCAGGGGGAATTGGAGCCCCAATTTGGTAGTAAAGACTCCTACCTTGACCAGAATATTAAACAAGTTTGCAGAAGTAATTGAAGGGTCATAAATCATCCATGAACATCATATTCAAGCCCTAATATTATTCACATACATTCTCAAAATATTTGGGAGCATTTGGGTCAATTTGGAGATCTAGACATCAAAACTAGTCAAGGGTCGAAATTGGGGAAAAAGTGAAAAATTGGTCATTTAATAAAATTTCTAGGAAAGAGACATTACACCTCCCTTTGTCTTCGTCCGTTGTCTTCCTAAATTTGCACCTAATCCAATATGGAGTTTAATAAGTGTATATTGATGATGGTGATGGTTAATATATTAAGAGAGCAACTTAGTTTATGGGAGATAGTTAATTTTGTATAACAAATATATATTATTTATATTTTACTTTATAATACAATTTATTAATTAATATAATACATCTAAAATAAATCTATTTTGATTACTTAACTCTTTATTTTTAATAGAAAAAATACTATACTTTTATATAAAATGTAAATATATTATCAGCACATTACATCCTTCAAAATACATAAAGACGTCCTTCACATTCAACTACATATTTGAAACACCCTTATAAACAAAATATAAATTTTTCTAAATAAGGATGGAGGACAAAACATTACAACACAAAATCTGTCACACCCAATATAACCTATAATGTCATTACACCCAAAAACCACTTTTTAGAGTTTTTAAAAGAAAATATGCTAAACATGTTAAGTACATAAACAACCTTCCATCACTAGAGAAATAAAATGAAAAAAACCTTCCTTTTAAGTGCTAACACTTGGAAAAAGTATTTGCATACCAATCCCGCATTAAGGGAAGGAGCTCCTTAAGGGAATAGTGCCTTTAGAAGAGATATTTGAATCACAGGCAATATATAATTCCTTTATTTAAACATTCAAAATCTTCTAGAAGGCATTTGATTTTTGATTTCCACCCTTCAAAAACAACCACCTATAACTAATATTCCTAATTATTCCTATATATATCACTTTCAACTACATATTTGAAACACCCTTATAAACCAAATATAACTTTTGCTAGATAAGGATAGATGACAAAACATTACAACACAAAATATGTCAAAGCCAATATCACCTATAATGTTATTACACCCAAAAACCACTTTTTATAGTTTAAAAAAAAAATATGCTAAACATGTTGTACATAAACAACCTTCCATTGGTAGAGAAAGAAAATGAAAACAACCTTCCTTTTAAGTGCTAACACTTAGAAAAAATATCTACATATCAAACCCCCATAAAGGGAATAGTTTCTTTAGAATAAATATTTGAATCATAGGTAATATATAATGCCTTCAGTCTAGTCCAGTGCTTGCTTGGAAAGAATATCAGCTTCCACATTGTATTCTCTATAAACATGTTAAAAAGTTAAACCTTCAGATTCTGTTCGAAGCCTTATTTTTTTTTCTTTCCACCCTTTAAGAACAACCACCTATAACTAATATTCCTAATTATCCCTATATATGATCACTTTGGAGTCTCCAACAACCTACAACTAAACAATTCTTGTAGCACGAGAAAAGTATAAAAGACCCCAAAGAGTTCGTAGCTCTACCCGAATATTTGTATCCCTTCCATATTTCATTTTAAGTTTAAAAACATGTGACTCCCTCAACTTCAATAAAACATCAGCACCACATTTTGAACCAACATCTTGAGAAGCACCATCAAAGTATCCTATAGGCCAACTATTAAATAAAGAAGGAGACCCTAATACTCTCTATTTTCTATTTCTTTTCTATTTAAAAATTTCCCCATATGCCTCGAACGCATTGAGACTAACACTCAAAGCATTCTTTTGCTTACCCTCAAAAGGTGCATTATTTCCATGTAATGCCTAAATGGTAAGTCTCCAGACATATGCAATTTTTTTCTTTGTTATTATGTGGCACTAGGTTCCTGGACTCTAGACTACGGGCATTATTATCATTATTTTATTATTATTAACTATAATTAAATAATAGCTCAACATGGACAACAAATGTGGTTGGGGGGTCACTTATTCCACATGTGAGGGTGTTGGATGGTTAGGAGTTGTTGCTCTTCCTAACATTACTCTATGTTTCCTAATTTTGATTTTAGGACTTTAGAGATCCTACTACACCTATTTGATGGTTTGCATGCACCCATGCACCTAAGCACCATGCAACATACACCCATGCACCCTTAATTAATGATAATATTCCTGAATAGATGTCAATGGGACCCACTCTCCCATCTCTCATGACTTATGCGCCCTATTTTACTATTTTTGTCCACCATGCACCTTGTTACAACTATTTTTGTCCCTCTACAGACTCTTTGGACCCCATGGACCATTATTGTACCTTTGATGTTTCCAAGATCATCCCTAAAAACACCCATTATTTGTTGTATACAACTTTTAATCCTTTTCTCGCGTATATACACGGATATTACCCTTAAACCCGCGTACATCGGGATGTGTGCATAAGTCCAAATATTTTTGGAGTTTTCCTTGACGTGGATCCGAGTCACTTGTCTCTTTACCTTCCATATGCCTCGAGATCGCTCGGATTTGACCTTCCATTACCCCATTGAAGCACTATATAAGGAACCCCTTCGATACATTGAGGAGGAGGAATTGAAGAACAAGAAAACTATAGTCCATTGTTGTCGTAGCTTGCTTATACTTGAGTCCGCTTCCCTTTGTCCCTTGGATCACTTTGTGTTCTTCCCAAGCTTGCCTTTTCTTGTGAGCTTGCTATCGAGATATGGAGGATTGAGGTGGTGGAGGCCCAGGTGGAGGACTCGGTTTCTCCGGTTCGCAGACGTGCTGACAGAGGTTGTCACTTATGTAATGTCTGATTATATTAATAGAAATATCTTTTCCTGTCTAATAATGTGCATTTAAATGAATATTGAATCCATGGATGAGTTTAATTGCCTATGCATTATTGATTATATATGCTAGAGTAGGCCTAACACTATATTTTATAGCATGCTTTCCTTATTTACTGTTGTTGAGAGTAAATTGCTATAGCAAGTGGGATTGGAAAAAGCTCAGCGGGGATCTACTTCAACCGTCCGGAATAAGGTATGATTCGAGATCCTTTAGTGTTATATGTTTTATTTCTCTTACATATTGGGAAGGGATTGATTTCTGCAGTTTCTCTGGCTGTTGTAGTACACCCTAAGCCATATGAAGTTTTCTCCGTAACAGAAATGGCGAATCCGTTGGGGATGTTCCTTGTTTTTATTTGGGGTTTGGGGGCACAACGTGCTTGATATTATTGACTTTCTCTCTGTTTCTCCCCATTTCCGTGTCACATTTTATAGTATGTTCATCCATTGACACTCCCCTATATTGGTTTGACCCTTGGGCTGCTTTTTACCATTGTCTTCTCTGTATACGTAGGTTTTTGGCTAAAAGTCACGTACATACTTGGATTTTTGGCCAAAATCCGCGTATACATGTAGTTTTTGGCCAAAATCCACGTATACATGCAGCTTTTGGCCAAAATCCATGTATACATGCAGCCTTTTGGCCAAAATTCGCGTACATACGCAACTGTTCTTTAAACAGTCACGTACATCCTCCCTTTTGGTTGAGTTTGATGTTGTGGGAAGTTGTTGGGTGGGTTGTGAGTGTGGTTGGGTCTTCCTGGGTTCTGATGTTGTCTGTTGGATGCTTCTTTTGTGACCAGAGACCGCTTTTTCATTGATTATTATTTGAAAGTAGTTTTAGTCATTTATCCTTTTTGTTTTTCCATTAGTGCATTACTCTTTTTGTCTTGGTGTCTTGCTGGGCTTGTGTTTTATACTTGCTGTAGAGACTGAGAGTTTTTAAATGACTTTTATTGCATTTTTCATTCTTTTATATTGAAAAATACAAAGTAGTTGCATTTTTTACATATGGATTTAAGGAGCTACTTGCATTGGATTTCTTTGATGAGAGTTGTGTTTAGGATTTCATATAGGAAGGATTGCATTGGCATTCAGAAAGGAATAATTTTACATGCATCTCATGTAGTGGCACACCTTGTTGTTCATTCTACAAAGCTTGCACTTGGCATTGTTTGTTAGGCGTGCATATTCATTTCACTGCTGAGTCATAACTTCATTAGTTGCATGATGATTTCCCTTTGAGTAATCACAGGCAATTAAGATCAACGCTTTAATAAAATGAACTACACATTTTTCTTTTATAGGGTTCAAAAACAATATTAGGTTTTAGGGTCTTGGAATAGTTCATTGTGAGTCAATTCTCCAAGACTACTAAACAACAACAATTAGGTGTCTGTCCAGGTGAGAGTTAAATCCTTGGTATAATTAGTGTTTCTCAGGACACTCCTCTTACACGGGAGTTAATCATGAGGTAGTGCGAGCGATTGTGATTGGGATGACCCTTGATTACTTTCTATGAGCACTAGAGATATTTCTAGGATTGTATTTGTATCTGGGGGCTCTTTCGAGAGTTTCGGGCTTCGCTACCCTGCCCATACGGTCAATCCATCTTACGATTTTCCGCCTAAGCATTGGTTATATTGGGGTGACCTTAGTTTCATTACCTAGGTATCACAGGGGGTACTTGTAGAGGTTATTCTGTAGGTGTCCTTTCCAGGTAGAGGTCGGACAACACAGTCATTTTATGCGTTGAAGCTGAGGGACACTATAATTGGTTACATACCTCCACTTGTAGTGTATGAGAGTTTCGAGCCTCTCCTAGGCGATACATACCTGCTGCATTCGGGAGCTCACATATCCTCCCCTTGGTTTGTTTGTATTTTGGCTCTAGATTTTCTTAGGAGTGTGCTCTTTGTGCACTAGTTGGCCTTTGGGATCGTGGTTACTTGAGTATATTTATGCTTTCTTGAGTTTGGGTCCTTTTATTTTTGGCATGCCTGGTATCCTATCACCTGTCCTTGGTCCTAGTACGAACCCTGGTGTTGGACTTGGGGGCATAACAGCCCCTTACCGTGCTCATAGATTTGGGAGAGGTCACATTCCGCCCTCTACTCCATTTTTGGAGGGTGTTGACTCCCTTCTCTCGATATTTACACCAGTGGTCATTGTCACGGGGGTGGTAGTGGATGCGTGAATGTTGGGTCTACACCTTACTTTCCTTTTTACGTCCCATCATTCACTGCATTGTTTCCTTTGGGTGCAGTTGTCATTCCTCCCTATATCCTATAGTTTGGATTCTTTATTGACCATGTTGGGTTGTTTTAGACTAATATAGTTGTCATGTAGGGTCCAACTTTTGTACACTCTCTCCGAGGTTTCGACCCGTTCATTCCTATCATAGGTATTACGTATGAATTGGCATATAGGTTAGGATTTCATATCTACCTACATTTTGCATGACCTTATGACCGTTTCATTTTAACCTTAGGTACGAATCCATTCCATGGTATCACGAAACCTTCATGTTGTTGTTAGAAGTGGTACTATGTGAATGGTAGAGCTTTCCTATACATGGTTGTCCTAGTTAGATCCCTTTTGCATTTGGCACCCATGCTGTGAGTCCTCTCTTAGGTCCAGGAGTCCGTTTTAGTACCGCCATGACTTTGAGCAAGAGCTTCATACTCCTCTTGAACTTTATGCTGGCCATTTCCTCGGGATTCCCTTGTATATGTCAAGTTGTAATTTCATTATCATGAGTTTTGCTTGCCTTATTGAGCCTTGTGCTAGCTTTCCTAACTTTGATTATAATTCATATAGCTCAAGCTTGTCTCGTGTCTAGCCAAGCAAAGCCTTTTTATATATCCTTTGCAGCTTGATTCCCCATTTTTTACCAGGAGGGGACTTTCCCCTGAGTCTCGTTATCCTGCACATGTTTCCTTGCATTGAGAATAGGTATGTTTCGCTACTTGGAACTATTTTGTTTGTCCCTTAACACTCGTCTCCTCCTATATTTGTAACTATAAAGCACTTTTATTCTTTTTCACGTTTTTCAAAATATCTGGAAAAGTCCAAAAAAATAAAAAAAACCGAAAAGCCAGACAGGAAAATATGTTATCTTTGGCAGCAGTCTAGTCGTGTCGCCTTCAAACATAACACTGTATACCACATTCGTTGGTTGGGTTAATAGTTTGAATTTAGGAGCTGTACTCGTTTCTCTAAGTTTACCTCCACCGACAGGTTAAGCTTCCAGTCCCTATGGAGCCTTTGTTGATGCCTCCTGCGTCGCATAGATGTCCCAGTCTTATATATCGAGTCTATGCTACCTACATTCAGTCACCATTTACCTTTATGCTCTTGTTTGAAGGAAGTTGAAGCCTGATTCTACCATTCCTCAGTTGTCTTGACTTTGCATGTCGGCCATTCCCTGTACTATTACTGGTTCATGCACATCTTGTCCTTCCACATTATACATCGTCATTGAGTACCTCGTGTTGGTTGATGGGGGATGCCTTAATGCCCTCGTTCCAGCGGATTCCATCCCATCAACCTTAGATCATTTATTCTGGGATAGGAGTCTAGAGTCATTTGAGTGCCTTGAGATTTGCAGTCATCAGTGGTAGGTTCTACTGCCATCGACAGTTTTGGGAATACATCAATGTCCCCTGATCAATGGATTCTTCCAAGTGTTCTACCTCAACAAATTTATTTACACTTGTTAGATTGCACTCTAGTATCTTGATTCCCATTTTCATTATCGGTGGGTGATCTTGCATCTGTTAATGGTATACATCAATGACCGGTAATCAGATGATGGACTACTATATTTGACCTCGACACCTCTACTCACATAGTAGGACATGTACTCATAGCAGTTTGTGTAGAAGACTTTCCAGATTGGTGGCATTCCACATATGCTACCTCCTTGATCGTTCTAGTGTTCATGAGATTTCAGCTCTCGTGACTTGATTCCAGTGTATGTCAGATATCTTCAGCCATTATGGAGATCTAGATCCATTGTGTATCTTCAATTTTCATGGAGATCTTGATCCTTTGTATATCTTCATAATGGATATTCTGATCTATTATATATTTTATGTGGCAATGACCACACATGTCACATGTTGTATACCATGCCTATTCATGGCCATTGTACTCTTATGTATCCGGGACTACTATATGTATTTGCAGTCATATGAAGAGATTGATTATTGTACTATACTGATGGATGGCTGGTTCTTCCACCTGGTTCTTTATCAATCCACTTCTGGGATGGATTTATAATGTATTTTGGCCATCATGTTACCCCTCTGACCTCACACATTAGGGGGGATCTGTTACAGCTGATTTTACCACACATGGTTGATCACACTTTTATGGCCTTCCCTGTCCCTTTGCAGACTCTTTGGACCCCATGGACCACTATTGTACCTTTGATGTTTCCAATATCATCCCTAAAAACACCTATTATTTGATGTATGCGACTTTTAATCCCTTTCTCGCGTATATACACGGATATTACCCTTAAACCCGCATACATCCGGATGTGTGCACAATTCCAAATATTTTTGGAGTTTTCCTTGACGTGGATCCGAGTCACTTGTCTCTTGGCCTTCCATATGCCTCAATATAGCTCAGATTTGACCTTCCCTTACCCCATTGAAGCACTATATAAGGAACCCCTTGGATACATTGAGGAGGAGGAATTGAAGAGCAAGAAAACTATAGTCCATTGTTGTCGTAGCTTGCTTATACTTGAGTCTACATCCCTTTGTCCCTTGGAGCACTTTGTGTTCTTCCCAATCTTTCCTTTGCTTGTGAGCTTGCTATCGAGAGATGGAGGATTGAGGTCGTGAAGGCCCAAGTGGAGGACTCGATTTCTCCGGTTTGCAGATATGCCGACAGAGGTTGTCTGTCAAAACCCCAAAAATTTCGAAAAATTTAAAACTTTTAAAATAACATAAAAACCATATTAGACGCAGTTTTTAACAGGTTGTTTATTTATGCTATTGGAATTGAATCTGAATAATTATTTCTTTACTCTGTACTTTGTAAAGTATCTTTCCTTTCAGTTACTGATTATTCTTTTGTTTTGAGGCATAAGGTGGTTTGTCGACAAGGACTAGGCTTACTTAGCTTTCGAGCTAACACAGCCGTTTACTTCTGTTACAGGTTTACAGGTAAGAATGAGGTTCAAGGATAATGACTCTCAGAATTTACTGTACAGATTCCTGTATAAGAAATGTTTAGTAAAGGTTTAGACATGTTAAATAGAAATTCAAGCTTCTTAAGGTATTATCTTCGAATATTCTGCTACGTTTCCTTTAAGACTTTATTACTATAAGATTATAATAATAAAATCAAAGAAAATACAGTAAAACTTAACCATGAGGTGACATGAAATTTTATAGGCTTACAAGTGTGATAAACCTACCATACCTCCCCTTCATATCTCTCCTTCAGAGGAGTATAAGATTGTATTAAAGTCTCTTCACTTCACATATAGCATAGTAGGAAAAGAATCTTAGTTTTACAAGATTACTTCTCTGTGATAAGCAGCAAGAATAATATGCCATGCTAGATTTCTTATTGTTTAGTTCTGTTCATCTGAAAAGAAAGTATCAATAAGAATCAACCTATAAACTTTCTTACTGAAGCATCAAATTTTAAAAACTGG
>LPNX010646580.1:124792-139888 GCA_001517045.1 Pseudotsuga menziesii | reverse complement strand
CGTACATTACATAATAATTATTTAAAGTATAAATTCAACACATATTTATATTGATCCTTGTAAAAACTTATAATGATTATCTATCATATTAGATAATGAAAATAACACTTCTACAGTATGGTTATACTTAACTAAATTAAAAGAATTACATAGTAATACAACAAGTGCATCCTTAACGAGATGCAAACTATTACCAACAAAATTTAATATGTGTTATCAATAGATCAATAACTGATGAGTAAATATATTCTATAGTTAGTGATTACTTATTTAACACTAAAAGATTACATCCTTTAGAATTATCAAAAACAACCATAACTTAGATTGCAGAAATACATGGTTTATCTTTTCATTTTTCAGCTAATTATTTCCAGAAACAGAATATATTACTGAAACTAGATTATAAAACTGTAAGGAAACGGTTTAAGAAATTGTAAAAACATTTGTAAATAAGGTAGATAAATTAGGAAACTCAGTTCAGAAGTTTACTGCTTCTTCCACTGAGATACTGTGCTAGAGTACTATCTGGTGGCACCAGATGTGGAAAAACACAGTGCTACTAACAAATTTTACTGCTACCATTCAAGATACTAATTTTACAAATACTAACTGAATACTCAGACATAAAACCATTGTAACATACAATCATTTAAACTCAGAAAGACATAAAGAAATGAATAAAAAAAAAACTGTTTTAATGCTGTGGACAACAACAGTAATGGGAGGCCGTTCCTCCCTACCAACTCCTGGAGAGCGCTCAGACAACGACTTCTCAGGACCCCCGAGCTTGCTCTGGTATCCCTCGCTTGGAACTAGGTGCAGCAAAACAGATATAGTCTTCAATTCAGTATCAAACTCAGAACTATTAATCAGTTCCCTCAGCTCAAATAGCTGTAATCAGTATCAAGTTACTGCAAACATTCACTCAAAACACTTCCTTGCTGTTTTTCCCTCTTCCTCAAATGAAATTCCTGAATAACATTCAGCTGAATGAATTCTTTCTGGAATAAAAACTGAGCAGCCTCAGCTCTCTTCATTGAGTACTTTTAAAGATTGCCTAGGTCTTAGTTGGGTTAACTGTCATTTAATGAGCCACCTGCTCACATTCCACTTTCTTGGGGAATCATGACCCCAAATATAGGGAAGTTGCCACCTGCAACTTAGGAAGTGCTTGAGGATGCTGCCACTTGTCCTTTGCCTTTCCACCTAGTTCCAACAACCAGTTTGACCAGTAACCTCTTTTAACAGCTCTCCCATGCTGTTGTCTCCATAATTTATTTATTATTAATAAAATATTCTCAATTACACTCCATAACTGTTGACTCTGCCGAGTCATCAATCCCTACTTAGGATTAAGTTTAACATAATGTCTTAGAAATAAAATAAAACAATTTTCATAATTTTACAAAATTGGGGTATGTGACATACACACCCCCTTAAATGTAACATCGTCCTCGATGTTACTTATTCTTCTTCCTCAGGAATCTCCTGGAAAATATTCGGGTATGCTTCCCGCATCTTGCTTTCCAGTTCCCAAGTGGCTTCTTCAGGACTAAGGTGCTTCCATTGCACCTTCAGCTGTCCAATTGTGCGGTTCCGCAGAGTAATTTCCCTCCTCCCGAGGATACAATCCGGTTCCACCAGAACTTCCCCTTCTGGTTCTACCTGTACAACGTTCCAGTCAATCACATGAGTAGCATCATGTACATATTTTTTAAAAACAGAAATATGAAAAACATTGTGCACTTTTAAATTTGGTGGTAACGCTAACTGATAAGCAACTTGACCAACTCTAGGTAAAATTTCAAATGGACCACAATAACGTGGTGCAAGTTTTGCACAACTCCCAAACCTTAGGGAGCTTTTCTTTGGTCTTACCTTGATAAATACATGCTCACCCACCTGGAATTCTTAAGGAGTTCTTTTCAGATCTGCTTGACTCTTTTGCCGATCCTGCGCAACCTTCAAGTTCTCCTGCACTTGTTTTACAATCTGTTCCATTTCTTTTAATAATTTGGGCCCTAACACTAATCTATCTACTGGATTATTCCAGGAGATTGGAGTGTTACATTTTCTCCCATACAAAATTTCAAAAGGACTGAACTTAGCTGAAGATTGATAACTGTTATTGTATGCAAATTCTGCTAAATGCAAATAATCCTCCCACTTACCAGGCTGGTCCTTAACATACATTCTCAACAGATCTTCCAACACTTGATTAACTCTTTCAGTCTATCCGTCCGTCTGAGGATGGAAAGAAGTACTGAAATTCAAAGTGGTGTTTAATCCTTTGAACAGGGATTTCCAGAAATTTCCAGTGAATTTAGGATCCCTGTCTGAAATAATAACTTTTGGTACACCATGTAGCCGAAAAATCTGTTTTAAGAAAATGTCTGCTATATTTGCATCCTTAAAGGTGGTTTTAACAGCAATAAAATGTGCTGCTTTACTTAATTTATCCACTACCACCATAATTGAATCATTCTGATTTTGATTTCTGGGTAATCCAGTAATGAAATCTAAACTGATTATTTCCCACTTCCAGCTAGGAATAGGCAAGGGCTGCAATAATCCAACTGGATGTTGATGTTCTGTCTTTACTTGTCGACAGTCCAAACATCTAGCTATGTACTCAGCTGTTTCAGATTTCATATTAGGCCAAAAGTAATCTTTTCTCAACATGGTGACAGTTTTTTGATAACCTAGATGCCCTGAATTAAGGGGTTTTATGCACTTCATCCAGAATCAGCAATTTAATCTTTGATACATTTGGCACATACAGTCTGTCCTTAAACAGTAAAAACCCTTCTTTATTTAAACTATACCCTTTAGTTAAACTTTCTATGGGTTCTTCCTTAGCTGTAGCTTGTAACCTTTGATAAATTTCATCAAACTTTATACTTTCAGTTAGCTGTTCATTCAAATCAGAATTATAAGTATTGTTCAGATAGGAACTTCTTCTTGAAGTACCTTTTAAATGTACTCCAATTGACCTCTTTTTCTTTAATCTCTTTTACCCTCTTCAAATCTTGCCACCATATATCTGCCTTCCCTGAAAGGTTATATATGGCCATTCTCGCCATCAGCTGGTTTGAATAATTATAAATCTGAAAGTATTTTCTCATCCCGGATAACCAGGATTCTGCCTCTTCTCCTTTTTCCATTTCTCCATTGAAGGTTGGGGGTTTTATTTTCTTGAACTCCCCAGAAATCTCTTCGTAAGGTCTGTACTTTTTCTTTTTCTTATACACTTCTGCTTCGCTACTATCACTGGTAGAATAATAACTCTGTTGTTCCTTAAGGCCCTCAGATGAGGAACTGCTATCATATTTAGCTAATTTCATCTTTTTGGAACTCTTTTGATGACTAGCTTCCTCCATTTCAGATCTTCTGTTTTTCCCTTCAGTCTGAAATTTCTCTATCAGAATTTGATTTAACTCCTCCTGAGTTTTCAAAATTCGTTCATTATCCTTTTTGACTGATTCTAATTCAGTTTTTAGACCTTTTATGGTCTGCATCAGTTCTGAGGAGTGAACAGTTACCTCCTCTATCTCAGGTTCTCTGGGTACTTGTCTGGTTTCAGTATTAGGAGACTCCTCCGTTACATATGCTCCTAAGTTCTCCATACCTGCCTGTTAAATTCAGAAAAGAAAATATTTTTCTGCTTTTCACATAAAACAAAATACAGATTAGTATATTATTTTACTATTATGCGGAAATTAATTGTGCCACATTAAGGCCTAGTGTTTGAACCATGCTCTGATACCACATGTCAAAACCCCAAAAATTTCGAAAAATTTAAAACTTTTAAAATAACATAAAAACCATATTAGACGCAGTTTTTAACAGGTTGTTTATTTATGCTATTGAAATTGAATCTGAATAATTATTTCTTTACTCTGTACTTTGTAAAGTATCTTTCCTTTCAGTTACTGATTATTCTTTTGTTTTGAGGCATAAGGTGGTTTGTCGACAAGGACTGGGCTTACTTAGCTTTCGAGCTAACACAGCCGTTTACTTCTGTTACAGGTTTACAGGTAAGAATGAGGTTCAAGGCTAATGACTCTCAGAAGTTACTTTACAGATTCCTGTATAAGAAATGTTTAGTAAAGGTTTAGACATGTTAAACAGAAATTCAAGCTTCTTAAGGTATTATCTTCAAATATTCTGCTACGTTTCCTTTAATACTTTATTACTATAAGATTATAATAATAAAATCAAAGAAAATACAGTAAAACTTAACCATGAGGTGACATGAAATTTTATAGGCTTACAAGTGTGATAAACCTACCATACCTCCCCTTCATATCTCTCCTTCAGAGGAGTATAAGATTGTATTAAAGTCTCTTCACTTCACATATAGCATAGTAGGAAAAGAATCTTAGTTTTACAAGATTACTTCTCTGTGATAAGCAGTAAGAATAATATGCCATGCTAGATTTCTTATTGTTTAGTTCTGTTCATCTGAAAAGAAAGTATCAATAAGAATCAACCTATAAACTTTCTTACTGAAGCATCAAAGTTTAAAAACTGGAATAAGTATTCCTTCGCATTTAATCATCCAATAGACTGATAAGAGGCTATATTCATTCTAGGAGTATCAATGGTAGGATCTAGTACCTTTAGGACTAATTCTAAACTCTTTAATAAAATTTCCTTTACAAAACATTTCAATACTACACTATCCCATTCTTGAGGTAAAAGAGTAATTAAAAATCTCTAGCATTCCTTCCTATTCTATTTTTATAAAACAAAACTTGAGAAGGGAGAGAGTGACATAAGTCAAACTGCCACTTAAAGTGTCATGGTTAAAAACGAAAAGAATATCCTTCTAGCTAATATCTGAATTATGATCTAAATCAAATCCATTGAGGTTATAAATTTGTATTTACTAACTATTCACATCTTAGAAGAAAGACATAATTTCGTTCATCCTTTTTAAAGTCATAAAGAGATTAGTATTAATAAGATGGTTAAATCATTGAATATATATCCAAATTTAAAGATATAGTTATTGTAATTATAGTTGTGCAACCCATAACTTAGAACTATAACTTATCACGTTGATTTCAACATTAAAAGTCCACCTCTATGCTTAAATGATCCAGGCTATAATGTAACCATACTATAAGGTTTTAAGGTATAACGTTAAGTGACAACCACGATACCATATTTTAAGATTCTACAACTTTAGAACATACAACTTAACCCTAAGCTTATAACATGAGACCGTAGTGTAGTCAACAAGTGGCATGCAAGTTTATCATTACATAAATTTAACGTTGCATGTCGATTGTATACTGTGCAGGAGAAGACTAAGGTTTACGCTTTTAAACGATGATTATATTGCAATCACCACAGGGTGTCGAGGACTTTGGAATGGTAATGTCTTCATGCAAAATTATTTGAGAGCTACGTGGCTGCGTAACGTCCAAGTGTAGGCACTATAAATGTTGACTAACCCTAAATCATTTGTCACTCTTCCTTGTGTTCGGCCTCTGGATGCCGCTCTGCAAAACCCTCCTCGAATAGGTTATGATATTTTTGACTGCCATTCGGCCTCAGGTTGCCTCGGCTCTTCAATTGCTTGTCATTCGGCTTTAGGTTGTCTTGGCTCCTTCGTAGCTCCATCCTTGTCTTTCTTTCGAGCCCTGGTTTCCTTGCCTCCTCCATAGCTTGCCATTGTTTTTCGCTGTCTCAAGAGAAGAAAACTCACTCCATAAACGTGGCTGTGCAGTCATCGTTGTTTGAGAAGTGACAATAAAAAGCTTGCTGCGACCATAGGGTTTTTCTTTGGAGTCTTCGCTGTACTGAAGGATTGGTTGTTAAACTGGATAGCTGTCAACAAGAGTTATCCTCTTTGCTAGACAGACTTACGGCCTTACTACGTGGCTGCAAAGAAAACAGGTAAACTCTATTTTGTGGATTTTATAGTTATGTGCTATATTTTTACAGATTAATAAATTATTTGTTTTACAACAGAACTAACATTGCATGTAAAATGCACTGCTTGCAGGTGATCCTGCTAATCCTTTCAGCTTATTCTAAAATGGGGTTTACGGCACCTTAACCCGGTAAGCCTGGGACTTCCACGACACCTCATCTTTTGTCTGAAAACTTGAGAGACTTTACTGGTTGGGTCGATGTAACCCTGGTTGACCTCCGAGGTTTTTATAATTTCTGTTTTTAAATGCTTAAGTATTAGGGTAATACCTTCGCTCATGTACTGAGCCCTCCGGCTACGGCCGTGAGTGAAAACTCTGTTTGCAGTTAAGTTTTTGGTTTTTAAATCTTTAACAAGACATGAGTCTTGCGTTGATGTACTTTAGGGACTTATATAGACTGATTGTCTTCACGTATAATTTTGTTACTGTTCAGGTTAATGAATAAGACAGAGTTAAGATTATTTCTTTGGTTAATGACAAGAGTAGGGTTTTACTCTTGGTTATTATAGAATTTGGATCTGTTTCTTCTTGTGTTCTTCCTTACCACAGTATTTAAAGAGCTTAGAAATAATAAAATAGCTCACTGTAGCGACTTCCAGTTCCGAAATAATGTATTATAATTTTATTAATAAATTCTTTTTCATTCTTTCTGTATGTAAAGATTTTTAAATCTAAGATAAATCTAGGGTTTGTGCCCTTATAATATCATAATAACTGTTACTACAATCTTCTATTATTATTATGAATTATGTCGTAATACTATGGTTCATTTTTTTTATAAAGGTTCTGTACTTTGGTACTTCCCATATTATTGCTCTATTAACTGTTATTAGATACTTACCTACATGTTTTTATAACCTGTTTACTATTGATGTAGAAGTTAGAAAAGAAGATAATTGGAATCCTTTTTATGTTAAAGAACCTAATATACTATTAATACTTGTTACTTTTGTCTTTTAATTAACGTTTATTTACTTTACAATTACTGTATATGACTAGTTTATAGATCTTACTTTATTTGCGTGCACTCAATGTTTAAAAATACTAATTTTTGCATTTGTATAATAATAACCCTTTTGAGTGTTATCATTATAATGTGCATAGTATTTATGAATTTAAGGTATTATATTACAATATTATTTCTCCTTATTGCTATTATAATTATAACTTAGTATTGATTACCCAGTGTTAATTTGGGTTCTGTATTTAAATAAAACTTGTAATTTCCGTACATTACATAATAATTATTTAAAGTATAAATTCAACACATATTTATATTGATCCTTGTAAAAACTTATAATGATTATCTATCATATTAGATAATGAAAATAACAGTTCTACAGTATGGTTATACTTAACTAAATTAAAAGAATTACATAGTAATACAACAAGTGCATCCTTAACGAGATGCAAACTATTACCAACAAAATTTAATCTGTGTTATCAACAGATAAATAACTGATGAGTAAATATATTCTACAGTTAGTGATTATTTATTTAACACTAAAAGATTACATCCTTTAGAATTATAAAAAACAACCATAACTTAGATTGCAGAAATACATGGTTTATCTTTTCATTTTTCAGCTAATTATTTCCAGAAACAGAATATATTACTGAAACTAGATTATAAAACTGTAAGGAAACGGTTTAAGAAATTGTAAAAACATTTGTAAATAAGGTAGATAAATTAGGAAACTCAGTTCAGAAGTTTACTGCTTCTTCCACTGAGATACTGTGCTAGAGTACTATCTGGTGGCACCAGATGCGGAAAAACACAGTGCTACTAACAAATTTTACTGCTACCATTCAAGATACTAATTTTACAGATACTAACTGAATACTCAGACATAAAACCATTGTAACATACAATCATTTAAACTCAGAAAGACATAAAGAAATGAATAAAAAAAAAACCTGTTTTAATGCTGTGGACAACAACAGCAATGGGAGGCTGTTCCTCCCTACCAACTCCTGGAGAGCGCTCAGACAGCGACTTCTCAGGACCCCCGAGCTTGCTCTGGTCTCCCTGGCTTGGAACTAGGTGCAGCAAAACAGATATAGTCTTCAATTCAATATCAAACTCAGAACTATTAATCAGTTCCCTCAGCTCAAATAGCTGTAATCAGTATCAAGTTACTGCAAACATTCACTCAAAACACTTCCTTGCTGTCTTTCCCTCTTCCTCAAATGAAATTCCTGAATAACATTCAGCTGAATGAATTCTTTCTGGAATAAAAACTGAGCAGCCTCAGCTCTCTTCATTGAGTACTTTTAAAGATTGCCTAGGTCTTAGTTGGGTTAACTGTCATTTAATGAGCCACCTGCTCACATTCCACTTTCTTGGGGAATCATGACCCCAAATATAGGGAAGTTGCCACTTGCAACTTAGGAAGTGCTTGAGGATGCTGCCACTTGTCCTTTGCCTTTCCACCTAGTTCCAATAAACCAGTTTGACCAGTAACCTCTTTTAACAGCTCTCCCATGCTGTTGTCTCCATAATTTATTTATTATTAATAAAATATTCTCAATTACACTCCATAACTGTTGACTTTGCTGAGTCATCAATCCCTACTTAGGATTAAGTTTAACATAATGTCTTAGAAATAAAATAAAACAATTTTCATAATTTTACAAAATTGGGGTATGTGACATTGTCACTTATGTAATCTATGATTATATTAATAGAAATATCTTTTCTTGTCCAATAATGTGCATTTTAATGAATATTGAATCCATGGATGCGTTTAATTGCTTATGCATTATTGATTATATATGCTAGAGTAGGCCTAACACTATATTCTATAGCATGCTTGCCTTGTTTACTATTGTTGAGAGTAAATTGCTAAAGCAAGCGGGATTGGAAAAAGCTCAACGGGGATCTACTTCAACCATCCAGAATAAGGTATGATTCAAGATCCTTTAGTGTTAGATGTTTTATTTCTCTTGCATATTGGGAAGGGATTGATTTCTGCAGTTTCTCTATTTGTTGTGGTACATCGCAAGCCATAGGAATTTTTCTCCATAACGCACCTGATTTGTGTAAGCCCCACACTAATTCAATTTTCCTTCATGTAATCAAAGTAATTTGGTTGAATTCAAGTTGTCTTAAACTAGTTAGAGTATATTTGTGGGAATTCGAGTTGTCTCCATTGCATGGGAATGATTTTAGGGGGATTTGAGTCAATCTTGGTAAGTTCAAGTTGTATCCACTGCATGGGAGTGATTTAAATGGAATTGAGTCAATCTTAGTGAAATTCAAGTTACCTCTAGTGGTTGGCAATGTTTCCCAGTGAATTAGGGTTAATCCAAGTTGATTCGAGTTGCTTTCTTGAGAACTCGAATGGTCATCTAGCGAGCGGGAAAAAATCTCTCAGTAATTTAGAGTTACTTACTAGTGCACAAAAGCTAGCCTCTGTCAGTGAATTTGAGTTGCTATTAAGGGACTTGAATGGACATTTATTCATTATTCTTAGTTCTGGGAGACTTGTCCTCTCATGGAATTACTCTTTATTCATCATTCTTGTTTTATAGGGGAATATTCTTGATTTTGGAGAGTTGTCCTCTCATGGAATTCGAATTCATATGGTTAGATTTGAATTAATCTCTATTCATTATTCTTGTTTTTGCAAGGTTTCTCTCTCATGAATTTGAATGCTTGTAGATGTATCATTCGAGTGGTCCTTTTTGCACGTAACTATCACACCCTTTTCTTGCAAGGGAAATCAAAAATACTGAGAGGGTGATTGAACACTAATATATTCCAGTGTGGATACTTGATATTCTATTAGACATGGAAGTACCTTGAGAACCCTTTTTTTTCTCTGACCTGGTCACATGATTCATAAGGTTGGATGGTGATGTTCTAAGGGACGGTATCAGTGAAGCAATCCCATTGCACTGGGAAGTGTTGATGTAGAGAAGATAAGCAGTGAGGGAATGTGTTGTGTCTTTCAGGTTGTGGTATAAGTATTATCTATTTGAGATATTATTAGAGAGTTCCTTAGTGTGTGGATCCATGGCCTCAGCTCGGGGGTGACTTGTTCAAGTGTTTGGCTCGTCTGTGTCTAAGGCTAGGTGGAACATTGTCCTAATGAAGCTAGGTGTGCTATTCATAGATAAGTATATTATTTGGCTATTATTCCTTATGTATTTTGTTTCATATTTGACCATGGAGGTTGGGATTACCTCCAATAATTCATGTTGTATATTGGTTTATATTCTCATGTTATATGGCCGAAATTATAGTGTTAAATCGATAGCTCATTGAACATGTTTATTGTATGTACTATTATCACTTTTAGATGCTTCTTTATTTATGTTTGTTGGAAGCCAATAGATCTAAATTTTATGTTGATTATATGGTTGTATATGACAACATTTTGATCTCATATATTATGAGTTTAATGGTGTGGATTAGTATCATAAAATCTAATATATTATAGTGTCGTAATTCGACTTATTGGAATGTCGAAATGTTGATTTGCTTACTATTGAAAAGTTGAATTCTATTAACATATGTAGATATGAATTTATTATTAGGTTAAATGGTGACAAGTAGATTCCCATAGATGTAATGATGATATTTAATTTATATGTGAAAAGGTTACTAGACTTGCTTGTATTCATGTTACCATCACATTGCATTGCATGTACATTTCAGGAATAATTTACATTAGAAGGGTTGTATTCCTTTTAAAGGTTGACTGTATTTATTTATTTGGTTTGTTGGCATGCTAGCCTAGCATTAGAGAACCTTATTACATTGTGCATTACTTAGAATCATCCCTTTCCTTGTTAGTGTTCCTGTGTATTCAACTTTGGTGGTGTGATCTAGGGTCTGGTACACTACATTCCGTATTTCCAAATTCCCAGCAAATAAACCATGTCAATTATCTCCATGATTTAACTTAAGATATCTAGTTTTGAAAACACTCAGTCAAAAGCTGTAAAGACCAATTATGAGCAATCTTAAATTCCTTCCTTGCCTCCTGCCACACCAAGTTTGCAAAGGTATAGTGAATCATTAAATGATCAATAGATTCAACCTTAGTAAGACAAAGGATGCATATATTAGGACCATTACCACCCTTCTTAATAAATTATCCCATCTTAATATTGTATTTTCCAATGCAATCCAACAAAAAGGTTTAATTTTTAAATAAACATGTCAATCCCAAAGAGAGGAATACCTCCATTCATGGTCTTCTTCTAAAGCAGAAAAGAACATAGCTTCGTAAGAAAGATTAATAGTTACCTTTCCATCCTTATCATTTCAATACCAAATAATAGCATCTTCATCCTCTGGTAGATGAATACACCCTCTCTGAAGTCCAAAAATATATATGTTTCAGTCATCCTTTTGAACCCCTTGAAGCTCCAAATCAATAGTTGGTTTCCATCTTTGACTGTTACCAACACCATCTTTAGTAATGACCACCTGTGTCAGAGTTGTAATACCTTTTGAACAAAGAGAAATGACGAGGTCAAGGGAAAAATTATAATACTCGACACCCCAATGAATGAGTCCTCCCCTACTCTAATAGAGTTCTCATTTCCAGGTTTCCAAGCTAGCCAGTCCCCCAGTATGTGATATGAACCAACCAAACAGTTCCATATATTCAATGCTCCTTTTGTTTTTTCCCCAGCTAATCTAATCCAATCAATAACAAACCCGTGCTTCAAGTGTGTATCTCTGATCACCCTACTCCACAAGCTAGAAGAGATCAAGATCCTCAATAATCTTTTGACAACCAAATCTTGTCCAAAACATAATATATTTTTTACACTCTATCCCCCAAGTCTCTTGGTCCTAGCTAATCTTTCCCATTTGACCAAGTGGACTACCTCTTGGTTATTTCCAATCCACGAGAAATTAAAGAACCTTTTCATGATATTGTGCAATATTGATATCGGAGGCTTTGACAAAGATAACCAATAAACTGTAATATTCTCAAGTAATGTTTTCACAAGAATTAATCCCCCACCTAATGAAACCCATTGATAACACCAATTCCTTATTCCTTTTAGATTTTTTTTCAAAAGCCACAATCAGTCTTTCGCTAAGTAATTATTAGGCTTTAGAAAATACCTAAGATATTTCATTCTAGAATTAAGAGAATTGAATTGGTATGGAAATAAATGACTAATTTGGGATAAGGTATCCTCATCAACCCTATTAACCAAAAAAATGAATTTGCTTCACTAGAAACCATACATGTGCACAACACAAAACAAATCCAAAATTTCCTTATACACCTTCGATTATCCCAAAGTACATCTACCAATTAATAATACATCATATATGAAAAGTAAATGAGTAATTCTAACAATAGATATTTTTTTTACATTTTCTAGTCTTTCTTCAATTTTTTCCTTCTCGGCCATTTTTCTTAATCCTTCAACAATTAGAAGAAATAATAGAGGGTGCAATGGACACCCTTGCATGAGTCCCCTTGAGCTTTGAAATAAAATTGTAGGGACAACATTCACAAGTAAAACAAAATTTGTAGAGTTGACAAAACTCATTATCTTGTTAGTTGCTTCAAGACTAAGACCAATTTGAAGAAGAACAAGTCAAGGAAAGTCTCAATTGTCTTAGTCATAAGCCTTAACCAGGTTAATATTTAACACCATTTCCTTGAGTTTTTTTTACCTTGATACTATGAATGAACTCCTATGCAAATCCAATGGCATCCAATATCTAACGATTGTATAAAAAAAATAATTGTTCATTTGAAATGAATTTTGATAACACGGGATTTAATCTATTTGTAATAGTCTTAGAGATAATCTTATATACCAAATTGCATAATGTTATGAGCCTAATAAAATTGAAGGATCTTGGTTTAGAAGCTTTAGGTATCAAAGCTATAAAAGTAGCATTCAGAGCTTGAATAACCTTTCCCTATATCTTGGACTTCTCCACAACTACTAATAAATCAGGACCCATTATTACAAAGAATTATAGAAAAGTTCAATAGTCCATCCATTGGACCTACCTAAGGATTATTCTTTCCAAAATGGGTTTTGCTAGACCTTTCATTACTTGGATTATGAGTAGTGTATCTTCTGTTTCTTTTGCCTTACTGGTTAATGGAGCAACTTCTTCCTTCTTTAGAGCTGGTAGGGGTCTTATGCAAGGATTCCCTCTTTCTCCGTTGCCTTTTCTTATAGTTGTTGAAGGTTTGGGTAGGGTATTATTATCATCTAAAGACTATGGATATTTCCATGGCATTTATTTTGGTAATGATATTACATTATCCCATGTTATTTTTGTGGATTATATTGTAATGGTCTCCGATGGAACTTAACAATCTTTATCAACCATGTATGAGGTGCTGCTTATTTTCTGTAAGGCATCTGGGATGATGATAAATGAAGGTAAATCCTCTTTACTGTACTCTGGTTTGGATGAATCTGAGTTAATTTCATTACAGAATATTTTCTCTTTCTTTGTTTTTAAAATTGAGGTTGGCTTGAAGTATCTTGGTTTTCATCTCAAACCTTGCAGATACTTGCTGAAGGATTGGGACTGGTTGGTAGCTATGGTGGAAAAAAGAATTAAGAATTGGAGTTTTCGTTGGCTGTTTAAGGGAGGTAAGCTTACCCTAGTCAAATATGTTTTAGAGGCTATCTCGGTTTACTGGATGCATTTTTGGGTTCCCCTAGGCATTATTGAAAAGATACAGAAGTTGTGTTTCAAATTTTTATGGGATGGGAACGATGACTCTTCTGGATTACCTTGGACCTCTTGGAAAGATTTAGCTTGTCCAAAGTTTTTGGGGCGTTGGGGGTTGAAGATTCCTACTTTCTTTGCAAAAGCTCTTGCTTCCAAGAGTGTTGGAACCTTATCCATGGTTCAGGCCTTTGGGTTTAGATTTCCATAGAGAAATGTTTTCATCCTTTATCTTTATTGGATTGGATCAGAGTCTCTGTCAAGCAGAAAAATCGTATTTCTATCTGCTGGAAAGCAGTTTTATGGTCCTTTGATCTTATTGGCAAATTTCTTGTCTAGAAGGTTGGGAATGGTGCAGATGTTAGACTTGGCTTGGATCCATGGGTTGGATGTAAATGGAGACATGTTTTACCATCCTTTTTGCTAGATAATCTGCATTCTTTGGGAATTTTTTTCTTAAAGATATTGGTTGTTCTTGGGTTTCTTTGCTGATGGAGTAGAGGTTATTATTTGGAATGGTTACTTGGCTTTACTTAAAGCTGTTGATGTATTTGTAACTTCAGAATGTATTCATCTGTATATCTTATGTATTGTACCCCGATGTTTATTTTGGGATGTGTCTGTAATGTATTTGAGTCATGTCATACCCTGATGTTTATTCTGGGAAGTTTCTATAATGTAAACAAGTCATGTCAAGTCATTATGGGTAACCCTCCTATTTGTCAAGGGTTAAAGTACCTGTAGTTGTGGGGCCCTAGGGTTATTAGACTATCCTAGAGAAGCCGACCCTAGGTGAGTCATTGTAAGTCAGGGCAATAGTCCCCACCATTGTGTTAAGGATAAACCTCCTTATTGGTCGGAGGAGGCAAAGTCCCCACAAGTTGTGGGGCACTAGGGTTATTAGACACTCCTAGAGATGTCGGCTCTAGTAAGTAATTGTTAAGTGAGGTTGACATGTTGGAGTGGTTTCAAGTGAACGAAAGAATATAAATAGAGAGTGAGTCTCTCTATTTATCACATACACATTCACTCATTGGGGCGCATGAGTGAGAGGAGAAGTTGCTGGGACAAGAGAGAGATTACTGCTATCAGGAGATCATCTTTATGTTTTCGGGTTTTACTTTTGGTGTTGATTCTATCTCTGAGGAAGTTGCGGGGTTTTCTCCTTTATGGTTTCCCCGAGGAAAATTCTTTGTGTCTCTTATCTCCTGTGTTTATTGCTGTGCATGTTATTCTCTCAGTTAAAGATCCTAAGATCATAATGCTACCTTGAATGATAAAAATCTAACAAAAACTAGTCATGTCAGCCTTACAAATGATGTAGATTTGATATGGAATCAGTCAAAATCTGGGAAATATTCACCTAAAGTAGGTTATTTGTAGCTGTTTTTGGACAAAAAAGAGGAGGAAATTTCTTGGTGGTGGAAGGTCCCATGGAAGTTTAAATGTCCCCTTAAGGAAAAATGAAACTAA
>LPNX010646580.1:110506-124735 GCA_001517045.1 Pseudotsuga menziesii | reverse complement strand
TAAAGATAAGTATTCAATTGTCATTTCATGATATTGTTTTGTTATGCATTTGTTTATATTCAGTTGATGTATTATGCATGATAGAATGTTTGCATTAATCTCAATATACTACTAATATGGGTAAGTAGCTCATGGTGCTATACAACTCTCCATTGCTACTTATCTAGAATGAAACCTCTTTGCTAACATATTGGATTAGTGCACAATCTCAAAGTTGTCCTGGTAGAGATGGAAGGCATCTAAAAAAGTTTCCGTGAGATATGGATGAATGTTGTATTGGCTAAAGTAGTTGCATGATCATATATTTATGCATTAGAACTTTCCAGTATGAATATTCCTTATGAAATGTTTCTAACCATACAATTGCATTTGACTTGTAGGAAAGATCGCATACATAATCGCCTACAAGAAAAGAAGAATGAGACTTGTTCCGAATACTAGCGCAACTACCGAACTTGAATAGTTCCAGTCCCAGTTGTAAGCCTTTACAGAACAAAAGTAACGACAGTTCAAGATGAAAAATAATATGACGAATGCAGCGACATCATTGATGCAGAACCTTCCAAGAAGAAAGGGAAGACTAGTTCAAGAAGAATGATGTCTAGTATGCAGTATCGATAAATGAAGGAAATTTCATAGTTCCATCATGCAGTAGATGGAAACATAGTGGGATACAAGGCAATATTCGTAGCATGAGGCTTCTCACGAAAAGAAGGCATAGAATACGAAGAGACATTTGGAGCGAGTGGGAGTTGAGACACATGACAGGAAGAATCATGTGTGCAAATGAAAGAAGACCTTGTACGAGTTCAGAAGACACCCATGGGATAACATATACATGTTGAGCTTGATGAAGATTTGAACCTATGCTACAAGGTTGATAGAGGATGACCAGCTCACAGATGGGTGTGAGAAGAATTTTTGAAAAAGTTCAAGATAGAGGATATTGGTATCTAGTGATCCTAAATGGATACATAGAATATTAGTAGCAGAGGAAGCTACTTGTCACTCCAGTACAAAATGTTTTAATGCATAGAGTATGGAAGACAGAGGGAGTATGATGCTTCAGAGGGAGTGGCTGCAAAATATCCTAAGGTTCGACATGGTATGACAGGATGGACAGATTACTGATGATTATAGGATTTACTGAGAGTAAAGTGGATTCCAACCTTTGTTTCAAGGTTTAAGGCGGAAGACCAGTAATGCTCCTGTTATGTGTCGATGCACTATTTTCTACGCATGGAGGTGTGGACAAGGGAAGTGTGTAGTACATATCCTAAAGAGGTTCAGGATGATGGACTGCAAGGTCATGACCACACCTATGGCATTGAACCTGAAGCTATTGAGTGATGCTTCATTAGAGATGGTTGATGCCATGATGTATCGTCAGATGATTGGGTCCTTGATATACTTGATGAACATGAGACCAGATATTTGCTTTGCTGTGAACACCTTGGGCTAGTTCCTGACAGATCCAAGACATGTTCACTTGATTGTTGCAAAGCATATTCTGAGGTACCTGAGGGGTACAATTGATTATGTGCTCAAGTATGAGGCGAATCAAAAGATTAACCTGGAAGGTTATGTTGATTCAGATTGGGCAAGAAGTGCACTTTAGGGTGTTGCTTTAGTATGGGATCATGTGTGATTTCTTGGTTTAGCAGGAAGCAATCCTGTGTGGCACTGAGTATAGCTGAAGCAGAGTATGTTGCAGCTTGTTCAGCTAGTTGTGAGGCAGTATGGCTGCAGAAGCTACTGTCTGATCTATTTGAACTCCAGATGGATGCTACTTGTATACATCGTGACAACCAGAGTTGCGTGAAGTTGTCAAAGAATCCAGTGTTCCATGACAATTCGAAGCATATCGAGATCAAGTATCACTATATCAGGGATATGGTGCAGAGGAGAGCAGTGAAGCTCCAATATGTTGCGACGGAGGAACAGATAGCTGATGTGTTGACGAATCCATTGGATAGGGTGAAGTTTGAGTACTTCAGGGAGAAGCTTGGTGTTCTCTAGATCAAGGTTTCCTCCAAGGGGAAATGATGAGACCTAGAGCCATTCTGACATGGTGAGAGGATTGGTTCCTTCCATGGTCAGATGTAAGGGCTGAGCCATTCTATCATGGTGAGAGGATTGGTTCCTTCCATGTCAGATGTGAGTGCTAAGCCATTCTGATGTGACTGTAGGATTGGTTCCTACATGATCAGAAGTAAGCATTGAATGCCATTCTTGGAATGGAGGCGCTTGGTCAGTTACCATGTAGCTTAGTCTAGAACTGGGGGCCATTTTGATACGACTGTAGGATTGGTTCCTACAAGATCAAATGTGAGTGCACGCCCTTCTAACATTGGTTGTTAGATGTAAGTGCAGAGTCCTTTCGGCATGAAGGATTGGTTCCTTGCACGGTCGAATATAAGTGCTGAGCCTTTCTGACATTGGTTGTCAGAGATGTAAGTGCAGAGCCTTTCGGCATGGAGGATTGGTTCCTCGCATGGTCGAGTGTAAGTGCTGAGCCTTTCCGACATTGGTTGACAGATGTGAGTGCTGGGCCTTTCTGATAGGGTTGTGGGAGGTGTTCCCACATGGCCAGATGTGAGTGCTAGGTGTGCCTTTCTGAAATGATTATAGGATTGGTTCCTACATGATCAAATGTAAGTGCTGAGTGGGCCATTCTGACTTAGGCTCAAATATAAGTGCTGGAAGAAGATCTACATGGAGGCTAGGCCTACAACCAACATGAAAAAGGGATGGCTCTGTAGAACTTCCTATGACGAGAAGAATCAAGAGATAGCACCCGTGATGATGATCCAACAGAGATGTTCCAGAACTAGAGATGATGCAGATCGAGTGATGATCTAGATCCAGTGATGATGATCTAGATCAAGTGATGATCCAGATCTAGTGATGATGATCCAGATCCAGTGATGATGATCCAGATTGAGTGATGATCTAGATGCAGTGATGATGATCTAGATCTTATGATGAAGATAACTTGAAGATGGAGATGACTTGAAGGTGAATATGATGAGGACTCAATGATGATCCAGATGATGCAGAGAAGAACACTTGTACTGATAAATTGTGTCGAGAAAATACCTTCCTAGTTAAGAGGGAGTGTTGATGTATTTGTAACTTCAGAATGTATTCATCCGTATATCTTATGTATTGTACCTCGATGTTTATTCCAGGATGTGTCTGTAATGTATTTGAGTCATGTCATACCTTGATGTTTATTCCAGGAAGTTTCTATAATGTAAACAAGTCATGTCAAGTCATTATGGGTAACCCTCCTATTTGTCAAGGGTTAAAGTCCCCACAGTTGTGGGGCCCTAGGGTTATTATACTATCCTAGAGAAGTCGACCCTAGGTGAGTCATTGTAAGTCGGGACAATAGTCCCCACCATTGTGTTAAGGATAAACCTCCTTGTTGGTTAGAGGAGGCAAAGTCCCCACAAGTTGTGGGGCACTAGGGTTATTAGACACTCCTAGAGATGTCGGCTCTAGTAAGTAATTGTTAAGTGATGCTGACATGTTGGAGTGGGTTTCAAGTGAACGAAAGAATATAAATAGAGAGTGAGTCTCTCTATTTATCACACACACATTCACTCATTGGGGCGCATGAGTGAGAGGAGAAGTTGCTGGGACAAGAGAGAGACTACTACTATCGGGAGATCATCTTTATGTGTTCGGGTTTTACTTTTGGTGTTGATTCTATCTCTGAGGAAGTTGCGGGGTTTTCTCCTTTATGGTTTCCCCAAGGAAAATTCTTTGTGTCTCTTGTCTGTTTTGTTTATTTCGATGCATGTTATTCTCTTAGTTAAAGATCCTAAGATCATAATGCTAGCTTGAATGATAAAAATCTAACAAAAGCTAGTCATGTCAGACTTACAAATGATGTAGATTTGATATGGAATTAGTCAAAATCTGGGAAATATTTGCCTAAAGTAGGTTATTTGCAGCGAGTTTTGGACAGAAAAGAGGAGGAAATTTCTTGGTGGTGGAAGGTCCCATGGAAGTTTAAATGTCCCCTTAAGGCAAAATTATTTTACTGGTTCATTCTATCTAACAAAGCTTTAACTTGGGATGTCATTTATAGGAAGGGTAGGGAAGGACCTGGGAGATGCTATATGTGTAAGAAGGATACATAGACTAACTATCATTTGGGTGTGGATTGTTCTTTTTCCAGAAGTGTATGGTTTGAAATTGAGGCTAAGTTAAAACTTAATAATTTATGGACTGGAAATTCGGTGATTTCTTGTCTTAAAACTTGGTGTCTTTAGGGGGAAGTGAAACATGTTAGGTCTTTACCTGTGATTGTTTTATGGTTCATCTGGAAGGCCAAAAACCATAGATGTTTTGATGATTTCTTGCTATTTCATGTTTAGGTTTCTTCACTTTGCTTGGGACTCTCGAGTTCTTTTCCTCAAGATAATATTGCACTTAGAATCAGATCTGTTGTTGAGGAAGTGATTGATAAATATTTTCCTTGGGGATATTTTGATGGTTCGGCTTCTGGAGAACCAAAAATTTGTGGTGCTGGTGGATTTCTTTTTATATATGATGATCATTTTTTTACCTTCAAAGCAGGTTTGGGTTATGGGACTAATAATTTTGTAGAGATTCTTAGATTGAAATTACTTCTTACTTTGGCGCTGGATAAACACCTTCTCAAGCTGTAGATTTTTTGTGACTCACAACTAGTTATCAATTGGGCATTTGGGAAGTATAGAATTCAAAATATTCAGCTAGCACAAATTCTTCATGAAGTCAACAAATTTGCTGATATGTTTGAATTTGTGGATTTTAAGCATATATATTGAGAAAGGAATTCTCTTGCAGATATTTTAGCCAAAGATGGTGCACATGTCCTGGATGGATCCTGGCAAATTACTGAACACAGGGAAGCTGAATGCTTTGAAACTATTCTGTTCTTTTAAACCTGACTATTCCGTAGAACAGTTGGTAATGTTTTGAATGATGTTGGGAATGATGATGACTGTATTTTTGCAGTATCATTTATGATATGTGTTGTTCGATGTAAATTTTTTGTTAAACTCTGTATCAATTTTTAGAGCAGTCTTGTTTGGACTGATATTTTTGAAGTTTTGGGTTGTGATGCCCTGGTAATGTAAAGCTTTGACACTTTGATAGACTTTTGATGTATTCTGAAAGTGATGTTTTTTTATTAATGACCAATGATCAGTACTTTGTATTGATATTGAGCCATTTGAAAAATGTAATATTGTTTCTATAAATAAAATTACGATTTTTTTCTGTGGAAAAAAAAATGTTCACACTATAAAATCGAACTCTACAATACTTATCATCGTGGCACTTACCTATTGTATTAAAAAGTTGTTTAGCTGCAAAGTAGTTAATGATGTAGATATTAAAATATATTCCAACATAAAGTTAAAAGTGTATTTTTATATCTATACAACATTTACCATTATGTTAGTTGATATATAATGTTCACTGCATGCTCACATAGTTTGCGGCTGGATCATGTCCATAGGAATCAAATGGTTGAGAGATAGTTATAGAATGGAAGACATTTTGGAATTTTTTTTTTAATACTGTGACATTTACATTTGTATTAAAAATTGACTAACGTGACATTTACATATTGTATTAAAAAGTGGCTTGGTTGTAAATAACTAGTGGTGTATATATTAAAATATTAATATCTATCAACCGCAGAATAATAACTTGCAAGCTAATAATAATATTAATAATAACATGGCATTTACCTATTTTGTTAAAAATAACTCAATAACAAAGTAATTATATTAAAAATGACTCAATAACAAAGCAATTAATGATGTATATATTGAAAAAGTAATTATATTAAAAATGACTCAATAACAAAGCAATTAATGATGTATATATTGAAATACTCTTCTTGGTACATAATGTTCACACTATAAAATCGACCTTTACAATACTTATCAACCACTATATAAGAACAAAATAATAATAACGTGGCACTTACCTATTGATTAAAAAGTTGTTTAGCTGTAAACTAATTAATGATGTAGAAATTAAAATATATCCTCTCATAACGTTAAAAGTGTATTTATATATCTATACAACAATTACCACTATGTTAGTTGATACATAATGTTCACCGTTATATACAACTAACATACTCACATAATTAAATGATTGAGAAATAGTTATAGAATAGAAGACACTTTTGAAATATTTTTTAATACTGTAACATTTACATTTGTATTAAAATTTGATTGACATTTACATATTGTATTAAAAAATAGCTTAATTGTAAATAATTAATAGTGTATATATTAAAATATTAAAAGTAATTAATAATCTATATATTATAATATCTATCAACCACTATACAAGAATAATAACTTGCTAGCTGTAATCAATCATTATATAATACTGATATTAATAATAACATGGCATTTACATATTGTATTAAAAATGACTCAATAACAAAGTAATTAATGATGTATATATTGAAATACTCTTGTTGATACATAATGTTTACACTATAAAATCGACCTCTACAATACTTATCAACTATATAAGAATAAAATAATAATAACTTGGCACTTACAATTATAAAAATGTTGTTTAGGTGCAAAGTAATTAATGATATAGATGTTAAAATATATCCTATCATAAAATTAAAAGTGTATAATGTTTATATTTATACAACATTTACCACTATGTTAGTTGATACATAATGTTCACTCCTATATACAACTAGTATACTCACATGGTTTGTGGTTGGACAAAGAAGATAGGAATTAAATGGTTGAAACATAGCTATGGAGTAGAAGACACTTTGAAAATATTTTTTATTTCATATTATCATTGACATTTCCAGATTATTCTAGTTAATTCTAGTTATCTGTGATGAACTGTTAAATCCATTCATCCCTATGAGTTATCCATATATTGCTCTTACCAATTATTTTTTGTATACCTATTTATTTCCAATTTTGAACGATTGCCATATAATCAATCAATTGGTGGTCCTTATACTTTTCCAAGATTGCTTGGCATTGGATATTCTTGCCGAACGATTACCAATCAATTTCCACTAGATAAAATAACTCGGTCAAAGCTGCAAGAGCATGTGCAATCAATTTCTCTGAGCTCGATAGTGAGCTCGATAGTCAGACATAAAGCTGCAAGAACATGTGCAATCAATTTCTCGGAGCTCGATAGTCAGACATAAATACAGACTCGAGAAGTGTCCATGGCGCTCTCGAGATCTTAAATAAAAACATCTATCAACATAATAATAATAATAATATATTAATAAAAAATGACTTATCGACAAAGTATTAATGATGTATTGGTTAAAATATATATCTTATTAAAAATGTATTCCCAAAGATGCACAGCATTTACTACTATACTATTTGTACATAATGTTCATCCCATAAAATCGATTCTCAGCTGACACTTGTCATCTAACCTTAAACCGAGACAAAGACGCATCCTCGCCACCTTATATCATGGGAGGATTGTCGTGCCTCCAAATCCGGAGGTTCTTTCTTGGAGAAACTGCGAATGCGGCGTTGTTCTCCACATCTATATTGCCATTAACTGCGCCACGCTCACCGCTCACCATTATCACCGACCTTCGCCACGTAGTTACGAACAGTGCCTGCACCCACGTGGCCTCATTCTCCGCCTCAACTCCGCCTCCTTAATCCTAATTAACGACCCACCATTGCTATTTTGGGAAAACCAACCGCTAATTCAACTGTCCCGTGAAAATAACCCTTCGTTAACCGCAGTTAATCAGCCCTCAATCTAACCCATTTAGGTTTAAATACAAATTAAAAAAAACATAAATAACAGCAACTCCAGTTAATTAAAAAGGGGTTAAAACGCATGCATTGAGTTGAAGGATTTAAGGTGATGTCGCCAGCCTGGTACAGTCATGGCACACGTGTGCTGAATACGAGGGTTCCTTATTTCTCATAACTCTCGGGGCGCCCAACGTGTGACTTTGGTTACGGCCTTAACCCCAGTCACGATCTACTGGCGTACACAACCGGCTTCCGTCGTTTTCCCGACTGCACTTTACATTAAATGCCGATGTTAGTCTGAGAGAGCTATGTGGATCTAGACTGCGAGAGTATAAAGGATATCATTTGCACTGCATTTCTGTACAGTTCGATAAGCAAATCTTTCATTCTATGTTCCTACAGTGCGATATCGCAGGCGTCTATACATTCGCTAGCAAATATTCACAGTGGGATTCTGATCCTTAAATGATTACTTCACGCCATATGAGGTAATTTCTGTGTCTCTAAGTTTCCGTCGTTTACGGCTTAATCGGCGAGCTTTCTGATTTTTAGGTTTTCATTCATGGATTTTGTTTTAGATTTTCCGGAAATACTGGCAGATTTTCATTTCTTGAAAGTCTGGAGAGCTTGTATTTACCTTTAGTTTTTATCGCCTGGAGTCGATTAAGCCTGAAACTTAGCAGGATTGAAAATGCTTTAATTTGCGCGTTAAGGATTTGCCACTTGTTCTAAATCAGTAAATATTTTGACAGATTGTAGAGTCCATTGCAAGAGCTGAAGGTTTCAGTTCGATTCGCTTGAATTTCTAAAGTTTGAAGCTTAAAGACTCTCTCCGGCTAAGTATTCTTTAATTTCGAACAAAAGCTTGTCCTATTCTCTCCAGCAAGAAAGCAGGAGGCTCCAGGCAGGCAAACGTCGAGCTTTGCTTTATCATTGAATTGAAACGCTGTTGTTCAGTTCTATTTTGAGCAAAAGCTTGTCCTATACTCTCCAGCAAGAAGGGAGGAGCCTCAAGGCAGGCAAACGTCGAGCTTTGCTTTATCATTGAATTGAAACGCTATTGTCCAGTTCTTTCCCAGTGCAAATGTTTTAAGACATTTGCAGGCTGCTGATATGCTATTGACAATAAAAATGGATAGCTCCACTGAAAGCCTTTTGTGCGAAGAGAATCTGCAGTTGGATAGTCCATGGTCAAAAGATTTGAATACTGACTGTATCGACTTTACCGAAGACACATGTGACACTAGTTCTTCTTCAACATTGCCCTTTGCTGCACCTGAAGATTGCTATGAAATAGTTAAAATCCGTTTAGAGAAGGAATTGACCTTCATGCCGAGTGCCGATAGTTTTTTCTCTCTTCTTCAGGCCAATGAGTTATGTGACAAAAGGCGTAGGGCTGTTTCTTGGATGAAAAAGGTAGGTTACGAAAATAAAATAAAATTTTTAACTGTGTGTGGGTGATCCTTAACGTATCATTTAAATTGCAAAATAATAGAACGCTGTGTTATAATCCGTGACAGGTTTCCAGGCATTTTAACTTTAGGGCTTCGACAATTTCTTGTGCCGTAAACTATATGGATCGCCTTTTGTCCGAGATGACTGGTGAGGTATAGTCTTGCCTATTATCTTTGGCAATATTTCAAGAAAAGCCACAAATCATGTGTCTGTTTAAGCAACTTGTCGAGTTTGTTAAGTTTTTAAATGTCTCGCAGACCTGGAAATCTTGGTTGATGCAATTGGTATCAATCGGATGTTTGACAATCGCAGCAAAGATGGACGAAGTAAAGGTTCCGACTCTCATGGATTTTCAGGTACCTTCGCTAAGTAAACTTCATCTATTATTTTGATTATGGATGCCATGGAATAGACACCTGCGGTGATTTTTTTATTTTTATTTTTAAAATCCGGTTGTCGAAGTTAAATTATTTTAGTGACAGGTTGAAGCCAGCGATCCCATGTTCGACTCAGCTACACTACGCCGGTTCGACCTAGCTGCACTACGCCGGACAGAGCTTATTATAATGGAAGCACTTGGATGGCGGATGAGCCCTGTGACGGCCTTTTCTTACACAGAGGAAATGGCTCAACACCTACGGTTTGACTGCATCGTCAAAACCTCCATAGTCTCCCGTGCAACAGAGCTTCTGCTCCTAAGTCTATCTGGTAAACAGGCATTACTTTTGTTGTATAAGATTGATCCATTTTAGTTTTATGTATGAATTTTAAGGAATTGAATATAATGCGATAATGATTGACTTTCCAGAAGCTGAATTTGTGGAATTTCGACCCTCAGTAGTTGCTTTAGCGACCATGTCCTGTGCACTGGAAGAGCTGGTTCCGTTGCAGGCCGAGTTCCATATTACTGAGCTCTCCAAACTTGTCAATGCAGATAAGGTAGTTGCAATTCAAAGAATCTTTTTAATCACATTCTATGATATCATATCTTATAATCTAATTGGCTAAAGTGCCTTTACATGAAAAGTAATGAGCTTCCTTTATTATTTAGGTGGATTTTCAAAGATGCTACCTGTTTATGGAGGAGAGGATCGTAGACCCCTTGCCTCCAGCCCTGTCTTCCAAGCATTTGACTGAAGACACCAAGTCTCCAACTAGTCCGACTAGCCCTGTGACCGTGATCCAAATCCTAGAGGAAACTAGCGAAAGCTCAACGGAAATTCCTTCAGTCGGCCGCGTGCTTGGTAAAAGAAAGAAGATCTTTAGCACAAGAAGCAATAAAGAAAGAAAGAAGCAATGCTGTTGTGCAGATGCAGAATATCTATGAGTTATCCTGAATACAGTGATACATTAATTATAGTTGGGATTTTGAAGATGTATTGAAGAATTGTGTTCTAATGTCACATTCAAAGCAATTACAGTTCAACAAATCTCTGTCCTAGAGATCTCGGTTGTTTTCAGAGAATTCGAAGAGTGTATGGACATGATTATGATTGTAGATATTAGGTTATGTGTGAGATTGCAGGAATTCATTTGATTTGTGCTTTCATGACCGTCAATGAAACTGAATCGATTGATTGTTGATTTTGAGTTAATGAAATTTCAAGATTCATAGCTCATTCTTTACCCATTATGTAACGATTTTATATTTTCAAATATGAGATTCTCATCCTGGAACCTTTTTTATTTTCTGTGGCTATATCAAATAGCTTTAAGAACGATGTTCTGATTGTCTTCGAGTGCTATATAAAATTACCTCAAAATGTGACAAAATGAATATAGTATGGAGTATTGATGATCGCTAAGAGTAACATTAAAATACGATACTTTAAAACTTTGGCAAGATATTATCAATATTCTTATTTTACATGAGCATATCTTATTTTGGTTTATTTTAATTTTTTTATTAAAAAGTCATTATTTTATAATTGTAAAATAATTGTTTATTTAAACATTAAGATATTTAATTATAAAAATTCATTGAATTTTTTTATTATATATTTTAATATTTTTATTATTAAATAATTCTATATTATTTTATTTATTAGCACCAAAAATAAAACATTTAAAATAATTTTATCTTAAAAATATTATTTTTTTATTAAATTATGTTATGAAAATTAATGTTATTAATCTTTCTAGATGTTAATTAGAAATTCAATTTAGATGTTAATTCGAAAAATAGAAGTTCAACATATATAATTTAACTTATGTTAATTAGAAATTCAACATACACATGGCTATTTAAGGGAGGGAATTCGAACTCTTTTGGATTGCCCTACTTGTTGTTTTTGCCTTGTTGTTTTTGCTAAAACTCTTGCTGTGAAAAATGTATGGAACCTTATTCATGGATCGGGCCTATGGGCACAGATTGCCTTACAGAAATATGTACATCCTTTATCTTTATTGGCAACTATCTTATTTGGAAGGTTGGGAATGGCGCAAATCTTAGAATAGGTTTGGATCGTTTGGATCCTTGGGTTGGTTGTAAGTGGAGATACATTCTACCAACCAGTTTGATTGATAAACTTCACTCTGTAGGTTTATATTTTCTTAAAGACATTGGCTGTCCTAGTGTGCCATTGCTGCTGGATCAAGGATGGCTATCACCTGCTTTGATTAGTATAGAAGAAAAATAGGATATCACTTGCTGGAATGGCTATTTGGCTATTTTAAAACCTTATTCATGGATCGGGACTATGGGTGCAAATTGCCTTACAGAAATATGTGCATCCTTTATCTTTATTGGCAACTATCTTATTTGGAAGGTTGGGAATGGTGCAAATGTTAGAATAGGTTTGGATCCTTGGGTTGATTGTAATTGGAGACACATTCTACCAACCGGTTTGATTGATAAACTTCATTCTGTAGGTTTATATTTGCTTAAAGACATTGGCTGTCCTAGTGTGTCATTGATGCAGCTGCTTTGATTAGTATAGAGGAATAACAGGATATCACTTGCTGGAATGGCTATTTGACTATTTTAAAATCAAGTCATGTCGGATTGTCAAGTGATGCTGATCTCTTGATTTGGAATCAGTCTAATTCTGGGAAGTATACACCAAAAACTGGTTATCTTCAGTTAGTTCTGAATATAAATGTGGAGGAACTTTTTTGGTGGTGGAAGGTCCTTTGGAAGTTCAAATGTCCTCTTAAGGAAAAAAAATTTAGTTGGTTTTTATTATCTGAGAAAGCTTTAACTTGGGATGTTATTTGCAGAAAAGGTAGGGAAGGCCCTGGAAGATGAACTACTTATATAAATTGCATTCAGAGTCTAATGTTCATTTAGGTGTGGAATGTTCTTATTCTAGAAAAGTATGGTCTGAGGTTGAGGCAAAGTTACAGTTAAACAGTTTACGGAATGGTACTTCGGTAAGTACATGTCTGAAAAATTGGTGTCTGAAAGGAGAAGTGAAACATAGCAGGTCTTTAGGGTCAGTGCAAGAAGATGAGGGACCTTTTAGATGCAATCCTATTTTTTAAAAACATGATCACGTTACCAAAAAATACAACGCGTTTCTGCTACATAGCACTTGCTATGGTTCAATCCGAGCCTAACATGTCATGGGACATGTAGGATAGGAAACCATATCACGTACGCGTTATATAACTACAAAACGCGCTCGCAATCTGTCGTTATAAAACGCGTACACGATTTGGAAAACAAAAAATAATTTATATAGACAGGCCCGAAACCCGCGGCCCATTTTACCTATCAGGAACGCAAAAACGGCAGCCAATTGGAGCGTTTTGGAGCAAGTTAACTGCTTGGGATTGTTGGAGGAGCTGATTTAGGTTGAGGGGAGGAGATTCCACTGGTGAATTGTCATCCAACAAGGTAATTCAATCACCCAAAGCATTCTTTTTTTGTCAATTTTTAACCTATAATTGTGTTTTTAATAGAATAATCAACCCAACAACTCCCAAGCTAATGTTTGATGGATTCAGACTAAAAGAGGCTATAAGAATCCAAAACATCATGTTTAATAGATATTCAATGTTCCAAAAGGCTAGAAATATATAAAACAAACACAAGCATAATCCCAACTTGCATAGAATTTGATGGACAATGCCAAGTTTGAATTGGGATACTAGTGAGAGTGCCCACCTGTAACATGCACAGTCAAACCTTCAAACACAATGATTGTGCTGGAATTAACACAAAGTGCAATAAAATTTAGCAATTATTTTCATAGATAGGTGAATGCCAACATTTTAAGATACATAGTGAATGAGGGATCCAAATGTAACAACCAATATAATCATCAAAATGGAAGAAAGAGGAAATTGTGATCAAAATATGCAAGTTGGACCCTCATCTTGATCAAAATTCCACATTTAACAATCCTTTGACACAATAAAAAACACATATGACTATATAAAGGGATTGTAATTTCTAGAAGAATATCAATACTCAACAATACCATGTGAATCCATCGACCTATTCATTCTGAATGTCTCAGACATACGTAGAGTCATATACAACAACTGGAGTAAATTTATAAGCTATAAAATCTCACAACAACATTTAATTCAAGAGATCTACTTGATCCTGAGAATTGAATGAACAACAATTTATAAAGTCATAATCACCACGAAATGTTGAGGAAAGGTGACCACTCCATACATCATATGCCTGAAATGTGGATTGGTTTTTTACATAATGTCAGCTTTCTGACATTTGACTACCCATAACTTCACTGAATCAGTGATCAAGAAAAATGAGAAATTATCACTAGCAACTTGCATAGAATTTTATAACGTGATCGTGTTTTTGAAAACTAGGATTGCATCTAAAAGGTCCCTCATCTTCTTGCACTGACCCAATAACTCCCAAGCTAGTGTCCAAAATTCCATATTTAACAAAATTCCAACTTGCATATTTTTAAATATGCAAGTTCGTATTTAAATATGGAATTGTGATAATGTCTAATAGATATTCAATGTTCCAAAAGGCTAGAAATATATAAAACAAACC
>LPNX010646580.1:82251-110462 GCA_001517045.1 Pseudotsuga menziesii | reverse complement strand
CCATTTTTTAAAATAGAAAAAACAATGGGTAATATATTTCTACATGTCGAGTCTCTAAGCTCATCTACAACCAATTGTAGTCTAGTCCACAAATTCTCCATTTTCCATGCAACTTTTGGTTGGTTTCCATGGTTATACAATAATGGAAATGGTGAACACCCATGAACTACCTAGAGTGTGTCGTGAGAGTGTTCCCAACCATGATCGAGTCAATTATATTTAGAGGATATGGTGGCAGCCCTGTATCACCCCTTTTCTTGCCTCACATGTCCTAATAGTCCCTTGCCCCTTTCTTTTACATATCCAAGGGACGTAAAGGCCAAAACATGTCAAAATAGCACTCCTAAATTTAAAGAAGTTTAAACCCAAGTGTGCATGGAAAAGTCACCAATGAGGGTGAAGAAGTGCCTTAACTTCTAGAAAGAAGTTGAATGAAACTCACTATTTAATTGTTAAATGTTTAATTTTAAGTTTTAAATGTATGTAAGTGAATGCCATTAAATTGCTTGTAACTTGAGTTTTCCTTAATTTACATTTTCAATTTTGAAGAGATGTCATTATATACCATGTATGCGTTTCTAATAATTTTCTTATTGATTTTTTTATTGCAGTTGAGGCTATGGACACCAATGCTGAAATATTGATTGAGCTTTCCCAGTTGAGAGGTCTTAGTACTGCTTTTAGTGGTGGTGATAGGATTTGACGTTCACTTGCATCCACTTTGGATGCAATTGTTGAGACTATTACATTGTCAAGTAACATACTATATGCTATTACTTCATATAGAGAAAGAAAAAGACGTGAGTACGCTGATGGGCATAGCTACAGTGTAATAAAAAAAGTTGAAAATTACCAAAGAGCATATATTTTCATTGTTTAGGGACCCTTGCACGGGGGAAATCCCAAATGCAAATAGGCCACATATCTCTATCGAGTGGTGCACATATCAACCATTTGTTGATAACTGGATGGACAGATGGTATATGGTTTTTGATATGCCACCACACAACAACAGGGAAATCCCCTTGTATTTCCTTCGGAAGATGTATGCAGAGTTTGTGTTGGGTAAACATGTAAACTATTTTGATATATTGGTGTTTCAAGGGATCGGTGGGGGGATGCCCCAAAACCGACGCAATGCCAAGCTTCGAGATGTTGATCGCCCTATCCCTGCACCTTGCAGGTAGTTTCCTGGGCCAGATGTCCCACCTGTACATCGTGTTATTCCACAGACATGTGATGCATTTTTTAGTTTGGCACGGGCTGTTGTTCGCCATAGCACTATGGTTCAACATATGGGTGAGGAAGGACATCTGTCCCTAGTGTTGTACATACACCAGGTCGTCATGGTGCAGGACCATCTTCTAGTGCAGTACCACCCACTAGTGCAGTACCCCCATCTACTGCAGGACCATCTACTAGTGCAGCACCATCAACACATTCCCAGCCTACTTTTGAGCCTCATGAGTGCATATCGTGTGGTCGTCCATGCTATGGTATTTCGTCAGATGTTGTCTTCAGTGGGTTTTTGAGTGATGTATGTATATGGTTAATTGTAATAAATTCTTCATTTATTTTCCTCTTTGTACACATATGTATAGTTTGAGCTAATATATTAATTTTGTGAACTTGCAGTTGATACCTTATTCCGACAACGACACCCCAGAGTTTCATGTTCCACACTCTACACAGGGGCGTGACATTCCATCCACTGATCCCTTCATTGATGGAGATATTCCTATAGCACCCATTGCTGTATCTCACACCGAGGTAAACATTTTAAAATTTCAGTTTTTTAATACTTGTTAATTTGTTAATTTCCACATACTGTACATGTTAGTTCACTAATGTTATCTACGGTCTAATATTTACAATTATTAAACTTGCAGATGCCAGATCCTTCACTAGGGAAAGCAGTGATGGAGGTAGGATCCATGGTCGTATCGACCGAGGAAATATTTGGGCATGACATTACATCCACTGATCCCTTGGTTGGTGGAGAGATTCATATAGCACCCATTGTCGTATCTCACACCGAGGTAAACATTTTAAAAATGTCATTTTTTTAATACTTATTAATTTGTTAATTTCCACACGTTGTACATGTTAGTTCACTAATGCTATCTAAAGTCTAATGTTTATAATTATTAAATTGGCAGATGCCAGATCCTTCATGGGGGAAAGTAGTGATGGAGGTGAACATTTTAAACATTTAAAAAATGTCATTTTTTAAATACATGTATGTTCGTTGAATCATGCATGTCTAACTACATGAACTCTTGTTGACTATAGGCACCAATTGAAACACCTGGACCATTTCCTGGAGTTGTATCTCCTCATAGGCCATATGTGAACAAGGGTCAAGTGTATATGAGACGGCCTACTCCTAGAAAGAGTCAAGTTGTCCACGACCATGGAGATACTGATACCATGGTAATTTGTATATCCTTCGATGATATTTCTTGGTTAACTTGAAATCCAGTGCATAAAATGTTTTGTTAATGTTTGATTTGCATGTTTACTGCATTAGGAGCCAGAGTTTACTATTGAAAACCTTGCAGGGATGGTTGATGCATCAGTTAGTGTTGCATCTACAATGGCAACAAGTCACACAGAGGTACAACTATTTCAACATGATCGTTACATAGTTTATTATTGTTGGCGTATGTTTATTCATGCATGTCTAACTATTTCAACATTTGGTGATTGTAGCCACCAACAGCAAGAGTTATTGATGCAACAGTCAATGTGGTATCTGAAATAACAACAAGCCACGCAGAGGTACAACTATTTGAACATGATATAGACATAGTGTGTTATTGTTGTCTATTGTTTATTCATGCACATTTCTAACTATTTCAAGATTTGGTGATTGTAGCCACCACCACCACCACCAGTTCCTGCCCCCTTTGGTTCAACCATGGATGCGACCATCCTTCATGTTCAACCAACAACTCCATCTACTACACAAGAAACACAATCCCCTTTGTCACAGTCTCTCACTGAGGTGAGATGTCCATTAATGAACAATTGTTTCATGCAATGTCCATTAACATTTTGATAATTTTTTAGTTAATTTAGATATGGTATTTTATTGAGCTAATGTATTAGTACATAGTTAGTTGAATTTAACAATTGATATTTAATTTGTAGGATCCAGAGATGCACACTGGTCCTTTAGTTGTGCCTACAGGATCACCCTCGAGAAAGAACAAGAGGAAGCTTGAGTTTTGATGTGTCTTATGGGATATGTACATTTTGATACATGTACATGTGGCTTGGACAATTTTGGATACATGTTCTTTTGGAGACATGTACATTGACATTTCACTTACATGTACATGTGGCTTGGATAGTTTTGGATACATGTACATGTGGCTTGGATAGTCTTGGATAGTTGTGGAGACACATGTACTTTTGGTTACTTTTGGATATATATTTACTTTTGGATACTTTTGGATATATATTTACTTTTGGAGACATGTACATTGACATTTCAGTTATAAATGAATGATACATTTCACTTTGAATTTGTTCTTTGGTTTCCACATGTTCTTGTGTCAATTTATTGTATTGATTTGTGAGGATTATCTATTACTTATGAATGCACTATGTCAAAAGAAAAAACTATTATATTTAAAGGTTTCAATGATCTCAATACATGCACACTAAAGTCAAAGTTCTTGCTCGTGTAATTTAATAAATATAAGTGCAATACAATGTATTTCAAGGTTTCAATGAACTCACTACTTGCACACCAATTGGACATATCTAATTAAAAATTGTGAGTTTGGATTCATTAAATTACAAGTTAAGTCAATGCTCAAGTGTAATTTAATAAAACTAAGTGCAATACATGTTTCACATTTCATCAACAACCAACAACACTATTCAACAAACCTAATTCACCCAATGACTAATCACTCAACATTAAAGGAACTACAATAGAATCCAAATACTGAGAACCAACTTTGTGAACCAACATGATTTGAAGCATAAGTCCACCGGATTTGAAAAAGTTCAGTTCGACATTAGATTGATTCTAAATTGAGTTGTGACAGTAAGATAAGATTAGGGTTAGGATTAGGGTTTCCTTGGTAGGGTTATGGTTATGGGCCATGCATGTTAAACAATAAACCCTAGTTAGGGATAGGGTTTTCCAAGTTTGGCCTTCATTGGGATGAAATGCATTGTCCAGCTTTGGGCCTCATTGGCGTGATTGCATTGTCCCTACTGAGTGAAACCCTAGCTTCAGAAACCATCGTAGACGGAGGTCACCGGGAAATGGACAAGAAGGAGAGCCCCCCCCTAGCTAAAATCCCATGTCACGAATCCAATGGAATCGATGATTCATTGATCGGAGGCCCGAGCATCAATCTATGGTGAGTTGCAGGTCACCTCCAGATACCGTTTAGGGACACCTGGTGGACTTGTGCCTGGTGCGCAAAAAACCTCACGGAGCTGCAATTTTGAATTCTGTCAAATCCTACTAGCGTGTTTAGGCATGGGAAATATGGCAATGCCAACCGCATCCCCACCATCCGTGGATTTCCATATTTGTCCCTCATTGGCCTGACTACATTGTCCCCTACTTAGCGAAACCCTAGCTTCAAAAACCATCGTAGATAGAGGTCATCGGGCAATGGACAGGAGGGAGAGGCCCCCCTAGCTAAAATACCACATCATGAATCAAACGGAATCGATGGTTCGTCGATTGGAGGCCCGAGAATCTATCTATGGCAAGTTACAGGTCACCTCCAGATACCGTTCAGGGACACCTGGTGGACTTGAGCCCGGTGCGCAAAAAAACTCACGGAGCGAAAATTTTGAATTTCGTCAACTCCTGCTAGCGTGTTTTGGCATGGGAAATATGGCAATGCCAACCGCATCCCCACCATCCATGGATTTCCAGCTTTGGCCCTCGTTGGCGTGACTGCATTGTCCCCTACTGAGCGAAACCCTAGCTTCAGAAACCACCGTAGATGGAGGTCATCGGGCAATGGACAGGAGGGAGAGCCCCCCCCTAGCTAAAATACCACATCACGAATCCAATAGAATCAACAATTCATCGATTGAAGGCCCGAGCATCGATCTATGGCGAGTTGCAGGTCACCTCCAGATATCGTTCTGGGACACCTGGTGGACTTGGGCCCGGTGCGCAAAAAAACTCACAGAGCGACAATTTTGAATTCCGTCAACTCCTACTAGCATGTTTGGGCATGGGAAATATGGCAATGCCAACCACATCCCCACCATCCATGGCTTTCCAACTTTGTCCCTCGTTGACGTGACTGCATTGTCCCCTACTGAGCGAAACCCTAGCTTTAGAAACCACTGTAGATGGAAGTCATTGAGCAATGGAAAGGAGGGAGAGCCCCCCCTAGCTAAAATCCCACGTCACGAATCCAACGAAATCGACGGTTCATTGATCGGAGGCTCGAGCATCGATCTATGGTGAGTTGCAGGTCACCTCCAGATACCATTCAGGGACACCTGCTGGACTTGGGCCCGGTGCGCAAAAAACCTCACGAAGCAGCAATTTTGAATTTCGTCAACTCCTGCTAGCGTGTTTGGGCATGGGAAATATGGCAACACCAACCGCATCCCCACCATATATGGCTTTCCATCTTTGGCCCTCATTGATGTGACTGCATTGTCCCCTACTGAGCAAAACCCTAGCTTCAGAAACCATCGTAGACAAAGGTCATCGGGAAATGGACAGGAGGGAGAGCCCCCCCCCCTAGCTAAAATCCCACATCACGAATCCAATGGAATCAATGGTTCATCAATCGGAGGCCCGAGCATCGATCTGTGGCGAGTTGCAGGTCACCTCCAGATACCATTCAGGGACACCTAGTGGACTTGGGCCCGGTGTGCAAAAAACCTCACGGAGAAATTTTTTTGAATTCCATCAACTCCTGCTAGCGTGTTTGGGAATGGGAAATATGGCAACGCCAACCGCATCCCCACCATCTGTGGCTTTCCAACTTTTTCCCTCGTTGACGTGACTGCATTGTCCCCTACTGAGTGAAACCCTATCTTCAGAAACCACCGTAGAAGGAGGTCATTGGGCAATGGAAAGGAGGGAGAGGCCCCCCCTTAGCTAAAATCCCATGTCATAAATCCAACGGAATCAATGGTTCGTCGATTGGAGGCCCGAGCATCGATCTATGGCGAGTTGCAGGTCACCTCCAGATACCGTTCAGGAACACTTGTTGGAATTGGGCCCGGTGCGTAAAAAACCTCACGGAGCCACAATTTTGAATTATGTCAACTCCTGCTAGCGTGTTTGGGCATGGGAAATATGGCAATGCCAACCACATCCCCACCGTTTGTGGCTTTCTATGCATCAACGACTTAATGTTACTTTTGAGTTGTTGAGCTGTCATTGCTAGTATGTTGTTTTGTTTCAGGATTTTTATAATACATGATCAATGAGAAACATGAGGAAATGAGTTTATTGTTATATTTTAATTGGAAATTAAACTCCTTATTAAAATCATATCTTTTAATTGAAAATTAAAATATCACAATTTCAAGTACACCAATGACCCAACATGTCAGCCTCCCAAAATTTTCTATTATGCATATGAAACATTAACCTTTTGAAAGGATGAGAGGTTCCAAATTTTGTTTGTTTATTAAGTTTATCACTTAATATCTTCACATGCATGATGTTTACCTACTTCACATGCATAATGTTAGTGCATGTTACTTTTGAATACTTCATATGCATAATGTTGAAGCATGTTACTTTGAGTTGTTTGTGTCAATAGTAGTAGGTTATTTTCTTCCACTTTCAATGTTCAAAAAAACATAATCAACTAAAAACAAAGTTAAATAAATCTCTTATTATCTTTTATTATCTTTTAAGTAGAAATTAAACTTCTCAATAAAAAAAATGAGATGAAATTCCAACATTACTAGGCACTACCCCTTTGGCAATGGACATGCGGGTATAAGAGGTGAGTTGTCAAGAAGGAAATTATACAAGCCTTAAAACATAAGTTTATCGTTGCGGAATCTTGTTTCCATCATCCTAGTTGTATATATCGGCTGAAAACATTGACAATATTACCTACTTAAAAAATTAGGGTTTTAGTCCTGTAAGAGAGCCTACAAAGAACTTTGATAGGTATGACCTACAAAGGTACATGTATGTATTCTAATGTTATGTATATCATGTGAATGAAATCTTGAAATGTTCATATGATTGATATATATGGTTTATTAATCATATGTAAAATTTGGCATGTTCATTAACTTGACATACAAGAGAACTTTTGGCATATTTATAAACAACATTATGGAAAATTTTGCATATCAAGAACACAAAATTGACATATTCATAAGAAACATACATGGGGAAATTAAAATTATGATACATACCTCATCATGCTAGATCCCACCTATTATCATACAACCAATCCCTCCGGATCATCTCTTATAATGATGGTCTCCATTAGTCTCTCGTGCTCTGTATCCGGTAAGAAGTAGCGTACCTTCGATGAATTTCAGCTAGGCATTGTTCGTACCTGGAGGTTTGTACCAATGATTAAGTTGGTAAAGTGATACACACTTGCACCTGGTTTGTAATCCCTGTAAACATATCCACCCTTATTTCTTGCATTGTTTTCATGTGTAAGTTATTCACCTTTAACAACCATAGACCCAATGGGGAAGTGGTTGTTTTCATCATCAGTCATGGACATAATGAGGGTTTGCTTTCCCTCTATACAACGTGCCAACCAGTAATCACCACCCCATTCACTATCTTTTGAGGCAACCACTGCGTATATGTGTCCTGCATAGTATGATTGTAGGTATATGATCAAATATTTTCCGTGTGATACAAGGCCATTAATGTGAGTTTCAAGACTGCGTAAATTTAACAAAAAAATGTTAAGGAAATGCATCATACCAGGTTGTACAAGGTCTGATACATCATCAAAATCTATATAAATAGACCATTGGTCTTCTTCCAACAGAGTTAACTCAACAGTTGCACACTGATCAAGTGGAAGTGATATGCGATCCCATCCATCAACCCAATCCAATGATTCACACACATCCCAGTCACCATCACAACAAGGCGGGAAAAAACAAGCGAGTTTTCTGGTCCAAATTTCAAATATTGGGTTATCAGAAATTCAAACTGAATGAAAGCCATGAGTCCCAGGAACAGTCTTGCATTCCTATGCATGTGAACGATCTATGTCTACCACCTCCCAAAAAAATCTCTCCACATGTCTCTTTCTTATGGATTCTACTCGCATTACTGACGTGCATCACCTGACTATAGATTGAGCATTTCGAATAGTAGATATTGTAGATAATTTCAATTCCTCTCTTCGTAGGGCTGTTTTGACACATGCTCCGGCTCCATCATGCTCTCCTTTACCATGCCCAGTCTCAAAATAGTTCCACATATGTGGAACTTTGTAGTTTTTATGCAATGAACACGACCATTGAAATATGCGTGCATTTTTGAACTGACTAGCACATCCATCAAACCAAATCCAGTGTCGATCCATCTGTATGTTCCTGCCCTTCAAATGACAATTGAACATGATGAAGCAATGACGTACATAGTGGAAGTCATGGCACCTATCATCACTTATGTAGAAGTGATATTCCTTTAGAATTTCTCTTTGCTCTTCACTGCTATTTGGACCATGCCTATATGTGATATGCACCATCAAAGAAACCTGCTCAGAGTGATAATACTGACTTTGGATCTCATTTTGAGGTTGCAGAGTGTAGTTCTCGGCAAAATCAACAACTGAAAGTATAGTACCACGAGGAAATGTATCTCTGCATATTCTAAACTTCTCATCCTGCCATCGTGCCAAGTGGACATGATGAACATATTGACGTGTTTTTTCAATAAATTCCTTGACGAAGACATTAACTTGTACCTGTTGACACAAAATGATCTCAATATCAGGTTTTTTTGTAAGTAAGGAATGAAATGCAACTGTTCAAACATACATTTATAGATAAATGCATGTACCTAAGATGTCACCAATTGTATTTTTTTGCTTTCTTTCCCTAGTACTATTTCATAGCTGATATATTTGAAACTTTTCATGTCTGTAACCATATTCCCAAATTGATTGTCTCCAATCTCATGCATACATTGGCTCAATAATGTCATTCCAGCACAGTTGGAGCAAGTTCCATCCAAACAGGATTTTGCATAGTAAGTTTGCCCCTCAGGCCTATTGCACATGATACTATGAATGAATTCTCTTGATGAGGTTGGTGGTATTGTCAAGGAGCAATCCTGCACATGGTTAGTATGCAACACACGACGAATGTACAAAAATGTTTCATAGTAATATTCATATTCTACATGGTATCTACAACAACAAGTGTTACGAAGAGTATTTATTCTAACATACCAGGGCTTACATTTCTCAAAAGATCTTTGCCCCAAATTCAATTGTTTATGTTCATTCCTAAATTTCTCGTATAGTTCTGTTTGTGTTATATCAATAAGATGCTTAATATGTGGTTCACGGTCCTTTGAACCCCTTCTCAGTTTTAGTACATCCTTCCGGTTTGAAGAAGGCCTTGTGTGATCATGCCAAAAACTCTGCACTAGTCCCTTTAATGCATCAACTAGCTTCATGTCATGACGTGGCAACCGACCAATAAAGGCCCAAAAATCTGTCCGGGCGGTTGTGTCAAGATGCTCTCTTCTCACTACAACAAAAACTGGATTTAGCGTCGAATTTAGCGCCAGATTTTAGTGTAATCTTTTCCCAATTTTGGTGAACAATCCGGCGCTAAACCTGGTGCTATTGTACAATTTCATAAAACGCCATCTATTGCATCTTTTTTTTCGTCCTTTTTAACATCCATTTTTGCGTCCATTTTTGCACCCAATTTTTTGCATCTTTTGTTACGCCCAATTTTGCATCTTGTATTGCATCTTTTTTTTTGTCATTTGTTACATCCTTGTTTGCACCCAGTTTGACACTCAATTTTGCATCCAATGTTGCGTCTTATTTTGCTCCTTTGTTTTCATCGAGTCTTGCACCCAATTTTGCACCATGTTTTGCATCAAATTATGTGTCCAATTTTGCATCTAGCGTTGCATCTAGGTTTGCATCTAAATTTGGGCCCAATATTGCATCTAGTTTTGCATCCAATTTTACTTATAATGTTGCATCCCTTTTTTCATCTAATTTTGCATCTTGTTTTACGTCTTTTTTTGTATCTGTGTTTGTGCCTAATGTTTCATCTTGTTTTACGTCGTATTTTGCATCTAGGTTTGCACCTAGTGTTGCATCTTGGTTGATGTCTTTTTTGCATCTATGTTTGAGCCCAATGTTGCACTCAGTGTTGCGCCTAGTGTTGTGCCTAGTTTTGCTTCCATGTTTGTATTAATATTGCATCTAGTTTTGTGTACAATGTTGCATCCCATATTGCATTCAACATTACGTCTAGTTTTACATCCAATGTTTCGTCCCATCTTGCATCCAATATTGTGTCTCGTTTTAGGTTTTTGTTTGCGTCAAGTGTTGCTTCCAGTTTTGCACCTGGTGTTACGCCTGCTTTTATGTCCATCGATACACCATATTTTGTGCTCAATTTAATGTCCAATTTAATGTCTAGTTAGGAGTCCACTTTTGCATCTATTGTTGCATCTAGTTTTGGGCCTAGTATTGCATCTAGTTTTGAGTCATTAATTGTGTCTAGTGTTGAGTCTTCTTTTGCATCCAATTTTTCTTTTACTGTGACATCCATTTTTGTATCCACATTTGTGTCTGACATAACGTCCACTTTTGCATCCACTTGTGTGTTTGGTGTGACGTCCACTTTTACATCTTGTTTTGCATTTAGTGTTGCATCTAATATTGCATCCATCTTGCACTACTACATTTTTTACCTTTAGAAATACACTGCAATATCATTAGGGCATGGAGGAATCGAACCACCAACCTCCTGCTTGTAAGGCAGGCGCTCTTCCATTGAGCTAGCACCCTTTAAGAATCGGGAAGAGGAGCAATATTAACACAGATTTCATCATTTGAATTCTAATAAAAGACAATAAGATCCAAAGACAGTGATGCTTAAAATCCAGTTTATTTATCCAAACACATTAATAAGCACAAAAGTCTACGGTGATCAGGCAACAAAATATCCTAAACAATTACAAAATATATTAAAGTGGTTCGTAAAAGGGTCTTAGAGAACAAGATAATGTATTGATGCATACCTAATAACCTAAACTTGAGAAGGACAGAGAATAAGGATGTGTTTAAGAAATAGTTGTAGAATCCAATTGAGGATTGTGTGTTGCTACATAAATGTTTCTATTTGTTGATTATGTGATTTTGTTCAACAATGGGATGGTGAGAGAAGCACTCATGAATGGTTATTAAAAGAAGATGCCTACCTCAAGATTCTTTAAGCCTCTCCTGAAGTCTAGTTGTTGTTTCAATTTTCATTGTGCTAGGAATAGGCTGTTCAGTTTTGGTGAGACTAGTTTTGGTGAGACCTCTGGATTTACATGGACAACAGTAAAACCCTGATTGTGATGAAAGAAATAATTTCATCTGCATAGGTGAACTTTCGATTATATTAAAAACAAATCTTTGTGAATGAAATAAATTGACCACAGCTTGAAAACTATAGTGTCATCATGTTAGTGCACTTGATTAAGCATCCTATTTTGACAAACTCTTGAAGACTTTATTCAAAATTTCAGATACTCTCTTTGACAACTAAATACGTAGATGTTCTCTTTTACAACAAAAATAAGGTTATTAAACAAAATCTGGATTGAAAATATGTAAGTGCACATAACAAGATACATGGACTCAAAAAAAAATTAGTTAATGTTGTTTCTAGATGGTACATTTCATCTTCATAAAGCTATTGTATAAACTGTTGTCTTTGGTTATTTCAGTCATTCTGAATCTTAACCTCCTTTCTTCAACAAGCTAGTACATTTTTTTCTGGAACATTTCCTAACTGTTTACAACGCTGGAGTCAGATTGTTATTGATATGTTGTGCATGACCTCTGACCCTCTAGAATCTAGACATGTATGCATGACCAATTAAAATGTTCATAATGACCAACCAGTTCGAATTGGTGTTTTAACATTCCTTAAAGGAAAAACAAATAAAGTGGGAAGGCTAGGTTTACCATTTGTAAGGAGACTACTATTATCCCCAAGAAAGAGAGAGAGAATTAGTTAATTATTTTGTCTCATAATGGACCACAAATATCAAAACATCGTCAGTGTAGAAACCACTTGTCACTAATTAGATGCCTTCCAATATTCCAATAAAGTACCTAATCTCCTCAATGGACCCTTATCCAAGGTCCGTTCCATTTTAGATATCAAATGTTTAGCCTATGAGGATTGGAAAACCCAATATTATATAGACCTTTACTTTGGTCTAGTCATGGAATCCATCCAACAACCCACTGTGGTCAATCATAGCCCTTTCCTAGACTACAAAGATCAAGATGGATTTCTTTATAAGTTGAATCAATTGTGTGTTCCATCTAGATCAACTTTCCTTCTGCTTATCAAGGATCTTAAATTCATAAACCCAGATCTCTTGAGCACCAAGAGAGATCATACTACTTGAGGTATAATTTTTTTATTATTTACTCCCATGTCATGTATTAGTTCCTTCATATTAAATGATAAAAAAATTATGCCTAACAAAATTTAATCCCTCTAAGTGCTTGAGGATCTGGGCTTAAGATAGATATACACGGGTTACATCACATTACATACATGCACTCAAAGAATAACCTACAGGTCCTTAAACAGAAATATGTGTTCACATCTATCAACACTTCAGTTCCTGCATGTACTTGAACTCTGTATTAAAACATTGAGGAGTGCAAATACTGCATGGTACAAGGTAATTCAAAGATGGATATACGTTGGTTACATCACAGTACAGATCTGCACTCAAAGAATAACCTACAGGTCTTAAAACATAAACATATGTTTGCATCTATCAACACTTCAGATTCTGCATGTACTTGAACTCTGTATTAAAACATTAAGGAGTGCAAATACTGTATGGTATAAAGTAACTGAGCTTAATAAATCTGCAATTTGGAATTTATGGACAGCAAGCAAATCTTGAACAAAAAATCACACTAATAAATCATTGGAGGAAATTACAATGGTAGCCAACACACAGGTGTCCTAAAAAGGTGTTGACACCACCATCCATGGCATCCTACTAACAAAATTTTCTAAGCCACTATAACAAACTATCAACTACAACTTGATCGAGGGAAAATGAACATTGTTCTTGCTGGGCTAAGAAATGCGCTTCATTAACTTGACAATGTCACGTTGAAAGTCTAGTGGATGGCTCAACTCTAGATGGCCCTAGGGAATACAACCTACATTTAGTGTATCCGGGATTCCATCTACACTTTCTTCTCCACAAGCTTGGATGTTAGAACTTAGGAGATCAGGGCTCCCTCTTATGCTCTTTGACCAAGATTATACAGCCAGACTGACTCTTCCTGGCCACACCACAGAGGACATCATCTTCCAGTGCATTGGAGATTTCACAATGATTGGTACCTTTGATGGGGATATCATCCCTTGGCCCCCATACTTATCACTAGCAGCTAGATCATGCACTGCTTGACATCATCTCATCTTGTTTAGCATTGAGTTCCTTCTACTTTCAACACTTTAGCTATTTCACGTCATCTTTTTGTGTACCCACACTTTACTTCTTATGCTTCTTAAGTTACCTTTATTAGCTAGTTGATTACCTGTTAGTTGTGACATTAAATCTCCTTATTTTGGCACCGTTCTATGAGATACTTTTGCAATCCCATGTTGTACTTTAACTTTTAGTTTTTGGATGTACTTTTTAGACGTGTTGGCCTACTTTTGCGGTCATTTATCAAACACTACAAAATTATCTATCTTATTTTATATCTCTCTATAAGCTTCTCTAAACTCATTTGGTTGTGTTGATGCTATAGTTGTTCCTGTTGCTTGTTTCCATCCTCCATGACAACTTGTTGAATCTTAGATATTCCAAGCAGGGAAACCCTATCTTTACTATGTTCTTTCATATTTCCAAATGATTCCATACATATTGTGGAAGTTTGTGCCTATTCTTGATGGCAGCCCTAGCTTCCCTTCTCACTAAATGAGCCAGGAACAATACATCCTACAACTCTAATTGAACTCCAGTTTCACTCTTCTACATCAGCGTTTGGATCTCCTCTCTTCATTGTCTTCCCCTTCGACCCTACTCTTCAGTAATTAACCTTTTTATTCTTTATAAAATGGTAGATATATGGTGGCTCCAACTTCATGTGTGATCTACAAATGTAAGAAAGAAAAGGAAAAACATTGTTGCTTTAATAAAGGTGATTTTTTTACAATAAGTTACAAAGAGCCTATTGCAAGGAAAATACCATGTCCATCTCTTTTGAATCTATAGATTATTGCAAGGAAAATATCTTATTGATCTCTCTTGAATCTTGTTGAAGTTGTTTGTGATAACCATTGTTAGAGGTGGACACTTTAATACCAATAGTTCTCATTTCTAAATTCAAAGACCAACTCTCCTCAAAGTGATATTGAGCACGTATTGATTATTTTCCCATTTGACTTGTAGGTCGTTTTATCCCAAAATTAGCGAATATATTGTGCAGAGGGTATCCTAACTTTGAGATATAAAAACTTGACTCCAAAGCAATTAAAAACTATCTTATTAAATGGAGGAATTTCTAGAAGAAGATTTATCATTTACATTGTAATAATACAATGTTGCCTTTTGATATTGCAGTTATCCTCTCACCCTTAACACAAGTTATAATGCATCAACTCCACATAGATTTGACTGGAAATGCAATATGTGTTACATAATGAATGGTATGGGAAATATAGCCCTACATAATATATTAGTATTGTTTCAAAACAATACTCACTTGGTTAAAACTGGTTTTCTTGAATCCACAGCTTCCTACCATGTTCAGTCATGATATATGTAAGTTTGATTACATAATATGATGGAATCTATAAAAAGTATAATTTGGTCATGTAATCTTTCCTCTACTATTATTTACTGTGTATAGAATGAAAATGGATCCAGAAACTATTTGAGAATGGGACGGTGCAACTATGGTGCCTCTTGTAAATTACATCATTATTCAGTATGAACTGAAAATCTCTTCAATGTTTTCACGTATTTATTGGTTAAATTGCATGTCATGATACAACCAATATATCCAAAGGGTTTGAAAGGAAGACATGACAACACTATTAAGGTAAATAAATAGTAATTCTCATGCCTTAACATGGTAAATAACATCCTATCATTTTCATGTCAAACCTTAGTTACTCACACTTCCAACAAAAAGAGATCAAGAAATTTAGACTTAAAAGAACAGTGTAGTCTCAATCTATGTTTACCAAATTGGCCATTGATCTGTTTCCTATCATTTCAAAATGGATTGACTTTTCTCTGGCCATTTCCAGGCGTTTTTTCGTACTCACAATTAGGTTTATTAAGAAACGCATTTCTCAACCAAGAAAAAACCAATCAACAGCAGATGGCTCGCCTAGGAGGTGATCAACCTCCCCTAATGCAATCTCTCCTATTCAAGGTTGTAGGAAATAAACCCATGATAAATGTCTGGTTAGATGAACTGGAAGAGAAGGGGTATCTAATCTAAGAGATTATGGAATACAATAGAATAGAATTTATAAGCGTGGCAAAATATGGCATTGGCACTGTGGCAAGGCTGATATTCCATTAATAAATTGCTGCTTCAATCAATACATATTGTTTGTTTCTTTGTTGACAGTCTATTGTTGGTTGGTTGTTAATTTGATCAATTCATTTTCCTTCCAAATTCCAATTCCTGCAGCAGCAATAGTAAGGTAACAAAGAGGGACTTTAGCACTGCAATACTTGAGCGTAAGAAGGCTCATAATCACCTAGTTGTGGATGAAGCCATTAACGATGACAATTCTATGGTGGCCCTTAATCCCCAAACAATGGAAACGTTGCAGCTATTCAGGGGCGATACAGGCCTTCTTAAGGTTCCTCGTTGCTCTATAATTTTGATTGATTTCCACGCGGCTTGCAATAATGGCATTGCAATCCCTTATGTGTTTTAGTTTTAGTTTGAATTCTCTCCATTTGCTTAAGTACACAATTGACATCACATGTGCAGGGTAAAAAGAGAAAAGATACAGCTTGTGTAGTTGTGGGCGATGTTAGATGTGCAGAGCATGCAATTAGAATGAACAGAGTTGTTAGATCAAATGTGAGAGTAAGATTGGGAGATGTGGTATATGTTCATCAGTGCCCATAGATCAAGTATGCGAAGCGTGTCCATATTCTTCCTATAGATGACACTATTGAGGGTCTTACAGGCGACCTGTTTGATGCCTACTTGAAACATGAGTGCCTAGTGCCTACTACTACTAGTAGTTTGTTTTTTCTATATGTGCCCGGGTGCCACTGCCTAGTATACTAGTTTTTTTTTTTAATTTGTCTGTGTTTTATATTCATACAGCTTACTTCCTGGAAGCCTATCGCCCTGTGAGAAAAGGAGACCTATTTCTTGTGTGATGGATGCGTAGTGTGGAATTTAAAATCATCAATACAAATCCTGGTGAATATTGTATTGTTTCTCCAGACACTAAAATATTTTGTGAAGGAGATCCAATAAAACGAGAAGATGAAGAGAAATTGAATGAAGTTGGTTACAATGATATTGGTGGTGTCAGAAAACAAATGGCACAAATTAGGGAACTGGTTGAACGACCCCTTCGACATCCCCAGCTTTTCAAAGCTATTGGTGTGAAGCCACCTAAGGGTGTTTTGCTTTATGGTCCTCGTGGTTCAGGAAAAACCTTGATTGGTAGGGCAGTGGCAAATGAGACTAGATGTTTCTTTTTCTTAATTAATGGTCCTGAAATTATGTCAAAACTTGCTGGAGAGAGTGAAAGCAATCTCAGAAAGGCTTTCAAGAAGCAGAGAAAAATTCTCCCTCCATCATTTTCATCGATGAGATTGACTCCATAGCTCCAAAGAGGGAGAAAACAAATGGTGAAGTAGAGAGACGCATTGTATCTCAACTCTTGACATTGATGGATGGTCTCAAAGCTCAAGCTCGCGTGATTGTGATGGGAGCAACAAATAGGCCCAACAGCATTGATCTAGCGCTCAGAAGATTTGGTAGGTTTGATCGTGAAATTGAAATTGGGGTTCCAGATGAAGTTGGTCGATTGGAGGTTCTTTGCATTCACACAAAGAATATGAAGCTTGCTAAAGAAGTAATACTTCTAAGCTCTGCTCTGCATGAATCCTAACATATTACTTATTTCTCTTATTATATGCTCTGCTCTGCATGAATCCTAACATATTACTTCTTTCTCTTATTATATGCTCTGCTCTTCATGAATCCTAACATATTACTTCTTTCTCTTATATCACTACCCTCCATAACTGCTCTATCACTGCTTTTTCCAGTCATCGCGTCTCCTACTTTGAATTTGATTGAAGTATTGGGGCTAGGCTTAACAAACTATATGAAAGATTCACTTGATGGGTTTGGGGCATAACTAACAAAATTGGTTAAGTGAGAAGTGAAGTTCAGGCAAGTAAGCTTCATAAAGTAAATAGCAATCTATGTTCTTCCCAAGCAAGCCCGCTCACCAATGTAAAGGTTCTTTCATTCCTAAGTCAGTTCTGATGATCCAACTCTTACTGGTTGTTTCTGCATAACAAAATATTCCTTTCATCGTGTAGGCTGATGTTCCAAGTAAATAGAGATATCAATGTTTCGCCCACCCAAGAACCCTTCCTTCAGAGATTAGGGATTTGACCGACTGTATTAAACCTTCACTGTCAGGGTCTTACCTCTTGGGGAACTTACCCTACAAGGTAGGAGGCTGGCACCCCAGGTTGAAAGGGAGATGGTGAAGCTTTGCTGTGTGGGGTATATATGGGTAAGTCATCATAAGGTTGGTGAACTTCGAAAGATATATACTTTTAGTAAACAAATAAGTAAGGATTTTTAGAGAGGAACACAACCTGTACCATTACTGACTGCTGCCATTACTTCCATTACTATCCACCATCCCCAACAACACATTACTAGCCTACACCTGCACTGGCCCTCCCCAACCTTCTATCTATAGAATTCTACTTTATTGCTCTATCTTCCCCAACTGATTGGATAAGGTCTTTATTGCTTGTCTGCATCGGGCAAAGAAGGCGAAGCCGTACAACCATTCCTAGTCTTAAAGAACATCAGTTTTCATTCCCCGCTTAAAGGTCGTAAGTCCCTATCCCTAAATATGGTTGTTACCCTATCAGAGACTTAAGGAATCAAGGCACAAGGTAGTAAGTAGGATCTCTTCCACAACAACCCAGCAGAGAGAGTTACTTTTATTACTCCTACCTCAAAATAAGAGTCCTCCCAACAGAGGGATTATTACTTATATATAGCCTTTATAACCTTTAATACATAGAGAAAGAAATCCTTATAAATACATATATGAGGAAAAAAAGGAATATGTATGCTATGTGGGAGAGTTAGTAAAGTATGATATTAATATGAATTATGAACTAAATATTTTTTCTGTAGGTAGAAACTATAGATTTATTATGTTATTAATTATATAATATAATAGATTCTTTCTATATCTTTATGATTCTCTATCCTTATGATTCATATAAAACCATTAGTAGTTAACTATAAAGTACATAGTCTTTAGGATTTATCACTTTATCACTTTATAGCTGCTGAGTGAGGCCCTATACAACTAAAAGTAGATTCAGTCTTATAGTTCACAGGAGATATTCAACCACAAAAAAAACTTATCTTTACAGAGAGAAGCTTAGATAACAACAGTAGGAAGCTTAGAGTATACATACAGGAATAATAAATACATATTAGTAGTAACATGAAGAAAAAAGAGAAATTAGTAATACAACCTTAGGAGCTGGGCCATAAACCTCATCTTTTAGCAATAAGTCGTATAATACTCACACAACCTGAAGCTACACATACAATGCAGGGAATAACCCAAGAAACCCTCTGGAACGTCGTTATACATTCTTTTGTTTTTTCACTATGTACTCCCTGCCTATCAGGCATCCGTCCAAACAAATGGGACTCCATTCCGTAGAAGCTCTTCCATCTGCGTTGTCAATTTCAACTACCCCTTGAGAAACCCGTGGTGGTACCCTATATGTCCCAATGTCAACTGCAATGCGGATACATTCTGGAATTAAGGAAAATTGCCAATTAATTAGATATTTGCAGGATCAACCAATACTTATTTCTTGCATACTATATCCCTAATAATACATCAAATGGGGTAAATAATATGCACTTTTTCATATTTAGTTACAACTACATCTGTCGACACCTATCCAGCATTAACCTGAGCCTTGCAGCATGATCCTTTAGCAAACTATCTATTTTATAGTCATCCAAGTAAACCTCCAAAAATTGAGAATATATTCCCTGAATGCAACAACAACCACTATAAAAAAAGGGCGCATTCTTTAGTCTAAAGGGAATTACATTGTAGGTGTATGACCCCCATTCCGTAGCAAAAGGAAGTTGATTATTATCCTCCTCTGCTATCATGATCTGATGATAGCCTTAAAATCTATCTGTAAAAGAGTATGCCTCATTCCATATGGCTTTTTCAAATATTTTAGCACTAAAAGGAGTTGAAAGGGGTCATGTATGCATGCCTCATTAAGTCTGCAAAAGTAAAAAAACACTGGGATTCGACCTGTTTTCGTGCCCGGTATCATGATCAGACTGATCCAATAAACTCTTAGACTAGAAAGAGAAACCAGCCATCTAGCATTTTTTTTTCTTTCCTATTTAGCCTAGAGTATAGTGCGGGTTCCTTTTTATATAGCCTTTTATTTATCGGTCGAGCATCTGGTTTAAAGTCAATTTGAATCTAACCAATTTTTTTGGGGGGGTTCATAGAAACAGATTGGCATACTCACGAATTAGAGATACAATCCCTGCTACCATATGCTCATCCTAGTAATCCGCTATAAATATTGTTTTTATTCATCCTTGGTCCCAATGTTAGCCCGCTTTGTTCACAATAGCTCATGGTAATATATTGGATTGTTGGAATCCCCTGTGTAATGTACTATGTAGTGTGTTTCTTTTTATTCAAACCACAGATGCTAAAGCTCTTTTATCGGGCAACACCCCTTACAGACTTCAATCATTAGTGGATTAACCCCGAATCTCTGTTCGTTTGACGGGTGGGGTATTCTACATTCGTATCCATTCTCTCTGTGCTTTCCCGAGAGGGAGGGAGGATTACAATAGTTTTCACCTGCTTGAAGGGTTAACTAGTGCTCAACAGAGGTCGAAAGTATCTACTGATCATCTTTCTAAAACGAAAAGTGTTAATGATTGATAAGTTTAAGCACCACTAGCAGGAGAGTAAGCAACACCATTTTCACACCTCACTAATCATTACCAGCACTCTCTTATCCAGTAGTTTACAGAGAAGACCCCGCGAAAAAGAGTGAAACTTTTTCTCTTCACTTCTTGTTGGTTCGAGTAAACAAGTGTGATCAATCAATCGATCAATCAATCAAGAACTTCACTCTTGAGCAATTGCTCAATCAACACTATATAGAGGAGTAGCGTTAGTGAGTAAGAACAAATATATTAATTCTCCTCATGAGAGTGAATTTACTCTTGTACTCTCATCATCCTTGTTTACTTTTGATAATGATTGCCAACCTTTTGAATTCTTGATGATTCAATTTGAGATCAGATCCTATCAGTTCTTAGTGATGGAAAGTTTTAAAATCTGATGATTTGAAATCAAATTATACCGCGGATTGTTTGGATAGAGATGGTTTACCCAAGTTTATCGATGATCAATACGAGCAAGCAGACCACAAAAAAGAAGAAGTTTACTGATCATCATTCATCCCCGCTAAGCCATATAGGTTCAGTCTTATGTAAATGATGATTACATTTCCTATCTTATCTTATGTTCAATAACAAACTGTGTAGCCATACATGGATCCATATTAATAAAGAGAAAGGTTAGAAATCATTCTCAAGATGACATGATTCTATCGAGAATAAAGGAGATATGGTATCATCCAAAACCGCAACATGAACAAACAGGAAGAAAGTTTCCAATATAAGTGACAGTTCGTGATCTAGATTGTTATCCACATCGACAGGACCATGATTGACAGTTTGAAACTTCATCTTGAATAAGCCACTACAAATGATAATAATGTAAAAGTTGTGAAAAATATCTTCCCTCTACTAGCCAAAACCCATTTATTTGACAGGAAATCTCAAATGCATGCAAAATGAAAAAAAAAAGCGTAGAGCATAGAACTTACCAATAAAACTTTTCTGATTGGAATCTTTGGCCTTTGCGAGCTTCTTCTCCAGATCTTCCAGGATCTTGATCTCCCATTGAAGGTGTTGGCTAGTGAAGAGAGCCCCCATCCCCTGCCTAACGCATGCTCCCAAGTGTCTGCACAACCCAGGGGCATATTTGAGGAACTAAATAGATCCGTCAGATTCCACTCAAATAAAGCCTCCAAATCACACATTGCAGTGATTGGGAAACTCTACAATATCTGATCATTAAGAAGATAATAATCTGGGAATTGTTTTTCAAAATTTAACTGGTGAGAAAATGAAAAGGGCGCTACCTTGCAAGAATAAGAAAACTACATCGAGTGAACAAAAAATGAGTGACCTGGTTGAGTGATCCAGAGAATGCATGTGAGCATATCGGTGGATCAATTGAGATAGAAACTTACAAGGGTTCAATTCATGGTTTTTTCCTTTCAACTCTCTTTCAACAGGTAGAGGCGGGAAAATGTGCACCATTTGCTCACACGTGAGTCAAATTAAATTCAAATTAAATTCAGTGAAATAACTTTAAAAAAAAATTGTGATGCTTTTATACCAACTATATTGTGTGATCGAATTAAATTATTGACATGAATAAGTTAATAGTAGATAATGCTTATGAACAATGTAGAGTTTGGACAAATTTGGATGGTACATTTTTATTAGATTGAATTGTATATCAAAATTTAAAAAATAAAAACTAAAGTAATAGTTTAAAAAAAAAATTAAATTAAAGATCAACTTTGAGAGCGTTTATGCATTTAAATATATTGTTTTAATATAATGGAGAGAAGAAGCCAAAACCTTATGTGTTGGAGAAACCTTGTCCAAAAGCACAAATCTTAAGAAAGGAGCGACTTACCACATAGCCTCTCGTGAGATTAATGGGGTTCATGATTTTATTATTGGGATGGAAATTAAGTAGGAATCACCCTAAGGAGGGTAGTGACAAAAAAAGCTCCAAGCACATCAAAAGCCACATTAGATGTCTCTTCCTCAAACAAGATACACAGGGTTCAATACACTAATTGCAAATAAGCTAGATTGAAAATTCAAGATAAAAATGCAAAAATGAAACCTCCATGGAAATGTCTCCTTGAAAACCCAAAATTCCATTTCAATCAAATGGCCTAATTTCAATCATTCTTTATCCTAAAATGTTGCTTCACACCAAATGGTGTCTATAGAGATTCACACTTTAAAGAGTGGTTCTTGTTGAATTCAACATAACCAAACTAGAGAGCAAGTAAGAGGAACATCTCATTTTCAGATGTTTTATCTTAGTATCCATTATTTGGACAAATGGAGGTTTTACTACCTTCAGCGAGACTTGGGTGGCTCCCTCTCCACATTCTGTCATTGTCCAGAACAAATATGCCTACCTATTTTCATGACAGATATTTTCAAGCATAGATCACAATCCTTGTGTGGACCTCTCCAGCCAGATCCCATCCGGAGGATCACCTCTTTCTTCCATGTTAATTGTCTACTCAAGGAAGCAAACAACATACAGAGGCCTAGACCACTAAAAATTTCAAATCAGTGAGACATGGATTTCCTCTTGACACCATCTCTAGATGGATCAACTGGCTTCCATAACTCTTCTAAGGAACTCACGTTTCAGATCCCAGGGCAGACATCACCAGGCCGGTAGACAAATCATCCATGGGAGGTCCCAGAGACAAACACTCTCTATGTAGGAAAACTCTCCAAGTTTGGTCAAGCACACAATATTCCATTCAGAGTTTCTTCTAATGGACCTTGGATGTTAGGGCCACACTCTAACCCAGGTATGTATAGTGGATGTACTTTCAAGTCTGGTTGACCTACTTGTCATTGTCATTGTTTGGCATTGATAAAATTGTCAGGCACACAAAAGTTATATTGACAAAGGATTCTTATCCAAGGAAAAAAAATATGTCTAACATTGTGTGAGCTTGCAAACTACTTACTCTGTAAGACGTTGGAGCTTGGATATCCTGCACAGAGTGTGGGGAAGGAACCCATATGCTCCAGTGATCACTGTGTATTAAATGATAAAATTAGGAATGTTTGTGACAATGTTGAGTGGAGGATGGAGGAACTTTAGCACAATTCTGGCGATAACAATAATATAGTTGAAATGGGCTGGAGGTTTTTACATATAAGCTCTAATTGAAGTTAGAGGTAGTTACATATCAGATGCTAATTGTGCTTTGAAACGATGATCAGAAGCTAGAAAGTTAGGAAGACGAGATAGAGAGGACACTAAAGCTCTGAATTGGCAAATGCTATAGTGGAAGTTAGCTTTTGGAGTAAAAATCAAACTGTTAAGAACATGCAAAGAAAATGGTTTTTGATCAAAGATTCAATTGATCGAAACATTAGGAAACTTAGAAGTGACCTATTTAACACAAAAACAAGAGTATTAATCCCAAGGATATACTATATCGTCACCCACCAGTTTTGATCAAGGAGGAGAACCCATAACAAAATCCCATGGCCCCAGAATAGCTCAACAGGGACACAACAACTCAAAAGCACCTCATTATACAGTTTTAATTTCATATGTTGTCAACCTGGTTTTTCTGTCTGTTAAAGTTGAAGTTTTGAATCTCAGTCACGTAGTAGAGAACTCTTTGAACTTGTTAAAATATTTCTTGTAAATTCCAATAATTGTAGGATGACCACAAAATGTATGGTGTTAAGCCCTTTGTTTTGGTCTTCAGTATAAAGTATTTTCAGCTCTAAAATAGGAGACCCAGTTATGGAAGGCTGATTATATATAAATAGTAACCTGTATTTTACTAAACAAAAAGTAAATAATTAAACTGCAATCTAAACAACGCCGCAACAAGTTTCAATCATGGAAACAACTCAACATACACTAATACATAAATTAAAAAATGCATTCTTCCCTATATTAAACCCTAACAAATGTGTATAGGGCTCGAAATTTTTCTTACCTAGAGAAGCCGCTGCTTGACGATGGCTTCCGAGATGAAAATTCGTGCTGCCACCAATGCCTCCCATTACAGGGAACCCATTATTGTCCCATTTATGCCCTATGGTAGGCAATGCGCTCCCCATAATTAAGGGCCTTTTCCCCATGAATCGATTTTCAGGTCCATGAAATCCATCAGAAGAATGCACCTGTGCATGACTATTATTAGAACCCTGATGTTAATGCCCTCCTCCTTCGATGGGACCACACATCATAGAATACCTCGAACTAGACGAGGCCTCAAGTTTCGCCCATGGTGACTTTACTTAGTGAACCTCTTACATAGCACGTGCGATTGTGGGATATTAAAGAATACCCTTAATTTCAAGAGATATTGACCCAAACTCTTTTTGTTGAAACCCCCTCCCAATACTTAAAACCTCCTCCCCACCCCTTTTTCTACCTCAATCCTTGTAAACCACCCTACCCACCCCCACCTTAAACCCCTCATCCCCCCAATACCTGCAATATATTGGTTCGATTTTTTATAATTTTAAACCCACAATATGAACTAATGTGATAGGATATTGGTCAACAAGTGAAGCCCCCGTCGTTTCGCCACTATTAACTGCGGCTTAATACTGAACCTACAAATTTGTTGGTCTCTGCGTACCCTCTCCAACTTTTAAAGCTTGGTAAAACCTCCGTATTGAAAATTACATTGTAAAAAACCTATCGTTGAAGGTTTAATGGTGAAAGTGTGGCCAAATCCTGCAAATCAAAGATCAACAAGTCGCCAAGAAAAGTGGAGCTTAAAATTATGAATATATCCAAATGTCTTGAATGAATTTCCTTAGTAATGAAAAAAACCCCAACTAAAAAATCCCAATGATGATTCTGGGATGATTTCTATATCGTTTCGTTGGTTTGTTTTAAGGTTTTGTTGTCCTCGTTGATGTTCAATGATGAAATGAGTTTAAGGCATTCCCATGGCTAAATTAATAAGACTTTGTTTCAAAGTGAATGTCATTAAATCTAAATTTTTATATCTATTATTATATTATAAATGATTGAAAATCAACCCTACCTGGCCTACGTAGTTGAGCAAAAGGGAGGCAATATTCTTCGACAAGGTTCAATTTGCTCCAAGTTCTCTTCGAAAAAGGTCATTGCTGTGCAATGTAGGTTATGGACAAAATGTACGGCTCTTAATACATTTTTATTTTGCATTAAAGTTAAAGGAAATATCTAAAAATTTAAGGCTCATTTCAAAGTTATTAATGAGGTATACCTTCCACTTTGTGTAGGTTTCCTTTCGAAACTTTCGTAAGGGAGAGTGAGAGTAATAGGTTTGCCTAGGCATGAGGGAGAGGAGAAACAATGTAGCATATTAGAAGAAGACAACATAGCTTATTGGAAGGTTCGGTGTTATGTTTTCTCTTTGTACTATATTTATGCACTGATAGTAATCTTGAGAAAGGGATTGTAGGAGGGTAAAGCAAGCTCGCCAAAATGGATCATGTAACTTTGATAAGTTATTGGCCTTTTAACTTGTCATTTAAGAGGTAGAGAAGAAACTAGAGAATGGTGGTTGGAAAGTTTTTTCCCCATATATGGAGCTATAGACTAAAGTGGGGTGGCCCACCCAAAAATGATAAGAGGTGTTTACCATTTGCATTGGGTTTGATCCTTGGTGTTGATAAGTGTTTGGTTATATGCCTTTTCTACTTATTTTTGTTTGCCAATATGTCATTTTTTTTTTACACTTGAAACTTTATTAAATATTTTAAATAGTTATAAATACTTTGTATTGATGTTTGTCATGGCCACCCCAAAGCTCTTTTTTCTACCAAAAAATACCATATGTGTGTGTAAAGAGAGAGAGAGAGAGAGAGAGAGAGAGGTCAATGGATCTCCTTTATAAGATTTCAAGGCCTCTAGGGGTTTAAATCAAGGTTATTTGATGTCTCACTTCCTCTTCCTTGTGGTAGCTAAGGGCCTAAATAGAATGATGACTACAACCAAGAGATTAGGTGCAATCAAGTGGCTTAGGGTATCTCCCTAATGCATTTTGTTGTTCGTGGATGATATTATAATCTTCAGTGAAGATTCAACTAGAGAATGGAGAAGAATTAAAGGGATTTTGGAGATTTGAGAATATGTTAGTGGAAGTATAAAGGTCTAGAGACTGGATTGGTGAAGGTGGATTATTTAACCATGTCCCAATTTTTCTTTAGATAGGGACACCAAAGGAAAATTTCTTAGGTCCCTTTAAGTTCAATTCACGTTGATTCAAGTATTTGGATTTTATCAATTAGGTTGAAAGTGAATGAAAGAACTTTGATATTGAGCTAGAGGATCCTGTAATATTATAGTTTAGTGATAACCTAAAAAAGGATTAAGTAGAAAAAAATCAAGTGGGTGAAGTTAGAGTACAAGGATTCGTGTGAGTATATTTGCAACTTAGAATAGGAGATTTCAAACATATACAAATCTAATATGAGTGGAATATTCACAACAGAAGAATTGGAGAATATAAAATTCAGAATCCTTAAAGATAGAGCTCTTAGAGTAGTAAGAATCTAAATGGCACATAATGAGTTGAGTTATATGGATTTCCCAAGGTGATAAGAACACTCTCTTTTTTTCACAAATATGATAGAATGAGAAAGAATATTAATACAATATGGAGTATATCCAATAGGGATGTTGAGCAAGCAAGTTTTGGTACATATATGCGGTAAGAGCATCTCACTTTCAATATTTATTTATGGAACCAACAAGAGAGTTAAAATTTTGGATATTGTTTCCTTTTTCCCTAGTTTTGTAAATCATGAACAAAATTTGGACCTTGTAATTGAAATTCATTTTGTAGAACTAGACAAAGTGATTGACTTGTTTAAAGAGTACAAGAACCTTGGGTTAGATGGATGGCCCATCAAATTATGTGTTTGATTCTTTGAGTTATTAGGGAATGATATGTTGTTGGAGGTTGAAAAATCTAGTAAAGTTGGGAAGGTTCTAAGTTCCATAAAAACCACCTTCTTGACCATGATCGACAAAAAGGATGTTCTTGAATCATTTAATGGTTTTGGACCAATATCATCATATAACTTTTCATATAAGATTTTCCCCAAGGGAATAGTGATAAGAAATAAACCAACACTATCCCCAACTGTCTCAAGTGATCAATTTGGATTTTTTAATGATAAACAAATTCATGAAGGAATGGGTGGTGGTAATTTGGGGCCCCACGTATGGACCATGAGCTTTAGGGACAATGTTACAACATAAGACCATAGTTTTGACTATATTTTAAGTCATGCATCAAGAACCATCCCCTATGCATTGATCGTAGCCATAATACTTGTAGAAGGGATGCAAATATGGATGCAACAAAAATAGGAGCAAAAGTGGGCCCATAATGGGGTGCACCAAAATGATCATCATCACCACCATCATCATTCATTTCATTTCCATCATAATCATCGGCAATGTCGTCATTGCCATTATCCTCATCATCATCATCATCATTGTCATCGTTCTCCTCATTATCAATCATCATCATCATAACCATCCCCAATATCATAATCATTATCCTCATTTTCATCTTCAACATCTGGGTGTAAAACTGGATGCAAAAGTGGATGCAAACATGGATGCAACAAAAGTAGGCGCAAAAGTGGGTGCATAATGGGGTGCACCAAAAATGGATGCAAAAGTGGATGCAAAAAATGATGCAATCATGGAAGCAAAACATGATGAAAAAAGTGGCACAAAATTGGATACAACCATGGATGTAAAATTGGATACAAAATTGGATGCAAAAGTGGATGCAAAAATGGATGCATAAAGGGATGCAATAACTGATG
>LPNX010646580.1:25034-74077 GCA_001517045.1 Pseudotsuga menziesii | reverse complement strand
ATATATATATTTGGAAAGGTCATTCAATTTCCTACATTTCTTGTTTTTTATTGATCGCAAGATTCATTGTGTGAGTGTCTCAAAATATCCATGCAAGTTGATGGATGTCTGTTTTTTCAGTTTTGTATTGCATCTAATGTGCCAAAAGAGACCCTCAAATTCTTGCACACACCCTTTACCAATTATTGTGTTATGGTTCATATGGAAGGCAAGGAATCATAGCTGTTTTGATGACTATGTTTTATCACATTTCGAGGTATCATCTCTCTGTCTGGGTTTGCTGAGTTCTTTTCCCCAAGATAAGATTGTGGTCAGAATTAGACCTGTTGTTGAGGAAGTTATTGACAAAACATATCCTTGGGGATATTTTGATGGATCGACAGCAAGTGAACCAAAAACCTGTGGAGCTGGGAGCTTGCTCTTCATCTTTGATGAACACTTTTTCACTTTTAAAGCAGGGTTGGGCATTGGAACCAACAATTATGCTGAGCTTCTTGGTTTAAAGCTTCTTCTCACTCTGTCTTTGGATAATAATTTTAAGAAATTGCAGATATTTGGTGATTCACAACTTGTTATCATTTGGGCTATTGGTAAGTATCGTATTCAAAATATTCAACTAGCATAGATTTCACTTGAAATCAACAGATTGGTTGATATGTTTGAGTCAATGCAATTTGTGCATATTGATCGTGAATGAAATACAAATGTTTTGGCAAAAGATGGATCTAATGTTATGACTGGATATTGGCAGATTTTTGAGCATCGGGCAGCTGAATGCTTCGAATCTGTTATATATATATATATATATATATATATATATTGTACATATTTGGTCTACTTTGAAGAATGGAGTTCCTCTTGAAGATAAAGGATGGATGATGATGATATGGGTCTAATATGCAGCTTATCCTTGTTTTGTTTTGATATTTTGAAGGATGAATGGAATTGTATATATTTGAACAACTAAATAGGTTTTTAGAAGCTATGACTGCTTTTTTTGAAGTTATAGGTAGTTGTTTCCCAGGAGATGTAAATTGCTATGAAGCAATGGATATATGTGTGATGAGAACTCTTTGATATTGTGCCATCTAGGCATTGTAATTTTGTTTTATAAATACTATTTTTTTCTATGGAAAAAAAAAGAAATTCAACATACACAATTCAACTTAGATGTTAATTAGAATTTCATCTCACACAAAAAATGTGTTCATTTTTAATTGTGATTATAATACAAAATACAAGTTTTCATTATCTTTGTGGCCAAAATAAATGTTGGTCACAAAAATAACCTAAGTAATGTTCCTACGTAACAAAATAACAAAATAATTTTTTTAATTATAAGCCAAAATAAATGTTGGCCACAAAAATAACCTAAGTAATGCTTGTTACTAACAAAACAATACAAAATAAAAGTTTTAATTATCCTTATGGCCAAAATAAATGTTAACCACAAAAATAACTTAAGTAATGTTTGTTACTAACAAAATAATACAAAATAAAAGTTTTAATTATCCGCCAAAATAAATGTTGGCCACAAAAATAACCTAAGTAATGTTCCTACCTAACAAAATAACAAAATACAAGTTTTAATTATCGGCCAAAATAAATGTTGGCTACAAAAATAACCTAAGTAATATTCCTACTTAAAAAAATTACAAAATACAAGTTTTTATTATGTTGGTCACAAAAATAACCTAAGTAATGTTTCTACCTAACAAATAATACAAAATAAAAGTTAAGTTTCAATTATCTGCTAAAATAAATGTGAGTCACAAAAATAACTTAAGTAATGTTCATACCTCACAAAATAATACAAACTAAAAGTTTTAATTATCCTGCCTAACAAAATAATAAAAAATAAAAAAATGAATTATTCGCAAAAAAATGTTCAGCGAGGGCTCCTGGTGGTTTTATTGTGCATGGTTTAGGAGGGCGTTGCAAATGGTTTAAAACCATGTGCAAGGCCTTCTAAACAACCCATGGTTTTATTGTACATGGTTTAGGAGGGCCTTGCAAATGGTTTTAAGACCATGTGCCCTAAATAACCCATGGTTTTAGGAGGGCCTTGCACATGGTTTAAAAACCATGTATGGAGGAGATGTTGTAATGTTTGTTCCTAACAAAAATAATAATAAAAAATATTATATGTGGGTCATAGATTATGTTAAATATTAATAATAAAAATATTATATATCCACCTTTAATAAAAAGATGTTTCTTTTAGTTTGAATCAAATCAATGACTATATATAGGACACACTAAAGCTCATAGAGATTTTATCTTAAGATTTGGATCTATACTAGTAATAAAATCTCAATGTACAATAAAATTACTATTTAAAACTTTTTATTCCATAAAAAAATCACATTTTTAAACGTTATCTAAAAATATTTACTTTTAAAATTTCGAAAACATTTTTCCTACTATAACCAATATATTACAAATATCAAAATATTTGTCCAAAAGTTTACATACATTATATTATATCATTAATGACACTGTTTTAATTTAATTTATAGCAAAGTATTCAAATCATTAAGACTCGTTTTTTCTTAAACATTATATATTAATATTTCATAATTTGTTTTATTAATTTTTAGTTTAAATAATATAATATTTTTTTAATATATTATACGAAATTAATTACAATGTTTTAATGGTTTGGTTATTTGATATATGGTTGTTAGGATACGAGAGTTTTTAAGTTATAATGGTTTGTAGAAGCCAAAGTCTAACTAGTTAATGTTTATAAATCTTATGTTTATATTTAGAAATTGTGTATAAAAATAAAACATGTTATACAATTATTGGAGGAGTAACATGTGAGCATATAGGGAATACGAAAGATGTTTAAGAGAAAAAAGAACATTATAACATTGTTGTGTATCTTTTGGAGGAGTAATACATATTTCATCTGTTTAGCCATTTCATATACCTTTGACAATAGGAACAAAAAGAAACCCATAAATCTTATGTCGCCACATTTAGAAATGGTGTGTATAAATAAAATGTTTTACAATTAATTAGCTACTCAAACTATTAAGGAGTAAAGGAGTAACATGCGGCTATATAGGAAATTTAGAGGAAAAAAAACATTATAACATTGTTGTGTATATTTTGGATGTGTACTTTTTGTATTTGTTTTATTGAAAACCTTTTGAGAACACAAATAAACTCACATTGTCACAGGTGAAGGTAGAGTTTTCTCATCCATGGGAAAAGATATATCGTGTAAATCTTAATGGAGATGGATTTTTTATAATTATCAAATTCTTCATATCATAGAGAGAATTATTATGCCCTACTTTGCTTTTAACTTATACCAAAAATTCATCATTTTGAGTGAATAGGGATTATGTGAAAGCTATAATGATTTGGTTGGAGAAAGAAAAGTTGCATATAGAGTTAGAAAATAAGAATTATGAAGTTTGATTTTTTTTACAAATCCAAGCACTTATAAGATAATTTTGATAGATTATAATTGGGTTGCTTACATTATAGAGAACTAGAGAGGATAACATTTTGAGGATTATAATTGGGTTGCTTACATTATAGAGAACTAGAGGGGATAACATTTTGAGGAACGAAACAAAAGAGGGAATCTATACCTTGCCTTATGTTTGTCTTAGAGGGAGGAGTTCATGATTGATTCGAGGTTGGTTAGTTTCTTAGGATAAATCTTGATAGGTGTTTGGTAATATGAGTTGGGTTGAATGAGTAACTAGTTCATGTGCATTTTGGGTAAGGTGTTGGATGGAAATGAATGTGAATGCTTGTATATTTTCATCATTTAATTGTTGCAATTATGAACTCTATTAATGGATTGGATTGAAATGATGGAAATCTAATGTTAGAAAACAGGACTATAGAGGAATAACAGTTATACAGTTAAATCATTAAACAAGATGCAAAACACATTAAACACATTACAGAGAGACACAGATATAACGTGGTTCACCCAAACAATGGGCTACGTCCACTAAGAAATTTCCAGTCCTTGTATTACAGTCTAGAAAGATGAAGGGATACAACCTGCATCAAAACCGTTGCACTTCCTCTTCACGCTCTTACAATCACAGAGATTGTTTACAATGCTATAATACCATACACAGTCGTGTTACAATGCTTTCTTTTATAGGGGAAAAATACCATGGGAAAATACTACGGTTAACCCAATACCATGGGTCCGCATAATTGTTGGCCAACACACATCCCCGAACCCCAAACGACTGGATAATATCTTTGGACCTAGAAGATCAGGCTCCATACCCAACATCTAATTACTTATAAATGTCACAGAATGTTGGTCAAATGTATGTTTTTTAATTTATGATATGCAATATTTATTGGAATCCAAATGGGTTGACATTCATAGTTGGTTAAGGGTGGTCAACCCTAGCATATGCCAATCCTAGCACATCACACAAAATCCAATTGAGTAGTACATGGGGGTGTCTCAACATGTTGCATTATTTTGTTTCAAGGTTATTTAAACAAGTTTTGATTGAGAATTGACTTGTACAAATTCTAGATCATGGTAAGTATTTTGAAATTAGGTACCCTTAAGTTGAATTATGATCCACTACTATTGTAATTATAATTTGTATTATGATAAATATTATTAGAGTTATAATTTTTATGTGTCTCTATGTAATGCAAGGGGACACAAATCCCATAAACATGGAAAACAAAAAAATGGGTTTGCATCACACTATCTACACATTTTGGGCATAAAGAAGAAAAATGAGATCAATATCATTTCATTTTCACATAAACTTGTGGGGAATATCTTGTTGGAGTTGAGAGAGGTAAGGGTGGGGAATTCAATAGTAGTCAAGGGATATCATTTCATTTTCACATAAACTTGCGGGGAATATCTTGTTGGAGTTGAGAGAGGTAAGGGTGGGGAATTCAATAGTAGTCAAGGGATATTTGAGGGTCCTTCATCAAATCTATTGGATTCCCATCATAAAAAGGAAAGAGTTTCTTGTTTTCCCTCATTTAAATTTTGCATATTTGGGATTTGAATTGGGATTGATGTAAGGATTTGTATTTGGGATGTAGATAGGGTGAATTTACCTTATAAACCTATGAATTGAGATTCCATTTTAAAAAAGAAGCTACATTTTAGGGTTTTCCTACATTTTCCTCTCTTTCCTCTTCCTTTTATTCGCCCCGTTATAGATATTTTCCTTATTAGTCTCCCTCTCCAACTTCTTCTTCCTTTTCTCTCTTTCCCATTACTTGTATCCTACCCTCCTCTTCTTTCTATATTATCTTCTTGTCCCTCTCCTTATACTCCTCTCTCTTCCTTTCACTCTTCTTGTCCTCCATGCTCTTTCCTTTCTTATTTTCCATCTCCTTCCTCTTTCTCTTTATCTCCCTCCTCTTCTCCTTCCTCTTCCTCTCCCTCTCTTTCTTCTTCCACTTTTTATTCCTTAATTCCTTATCCTTCTTCCACTTTCCCCTTTATTCCCCACTCCACTTTTTCTTTCCTCGCCTCCATCCCCTACTCTTCATGTTCTTCTTCCTATTTTTCTTCTCCCTCCTCTTCCCCTTTCTTATTTTTACTTTCACTCTCCTTCTCCCTCTCCTTTCTATGTCCTTTTCCTTTTGTCCTCTTGCCCCACCCTCTATTTCTTCCCCCTCCCTTTTTATTTATTACGGTTCTTCTCTCTCTCTCTCTCTCTCTCTCTCTTGCAAGGTAAGATAACCACTACAAGGAAAAAATCCCGTAGAGGAGATTATAGTGGAGGTTTTTAGTCTAGAAAATTGGTAAAAATTGTTAAAAAAACATCCATTACAACCTCCATTTATGGTAGTGGAAGTTATAGCAGATATTCACTATAACTAGAAAATTATGGACATCTAGAGGTTAAAATGGAGGGTTTTTTTGGTACACGAAAGTTGATAATGCGCACCAATTCCTATCATATAGATATTATTCATTAATGCTTATATGCATTTTAAATGCACTGGTGTGCATATTTCAATGTAAACACACTGGTTCTTATATTATATTGCAATATAACTAGTCATTGTATTATATACACATCGTTGTGTATCACTCAAATACATATTGGTGGGTATAACATGAGCTTTCTTATACAAGCACCAGTGCATGCTACATTTATATTAGCACCAAATCCCCATGAATTATCTAAAAGGATTGGTTCTTGTCCATATATAAATACAACCGTGTTGATGTTGTAATACATATATTGTTGCATTAAGACATCGATGCATATATCATCCCCAAAAGGAAATGGTGTGTAATATACATTTTGTACACACCGGTGCATATGGTTTGTTCAAAAGCACTGATGCTCATTATTTGTAAAAAGCAACGTTGTGTATGAATACACTTTTGAAAAGCACCAGGGGCCTATGTTATGTAAAAGAGCACCAATGGGTAAAATTACGCATGGTTCGGTGGTGAATTTTTCCATCCCGTGGATTTGCAAATATAGTCTATTCTTTTTTATTTCTACAAATTTTCAATTAATAATTCAAGAATCAAATATTTTTACAATAATATTTATTTTTATATTTTATTTATTACGTTTGGCTATACACTCACTGCTTAAACTTCTATTCATTGTAACCACGTAAATCACTCATATATTTAGCATTTGAATTAATTATCACAAAATCAATTGTTTAAATAACATTAATTTTTATATTTTAATTATTGTGTTTCGAGAAGCGTGTTGATTACACTTTTGTTCGCTGTCACAATGTAAATTATTCATATATTTAATCAATACAACATTGTGTGATATTTGAGAAGTATAAGAAGTAACTCATTCTGTTATATTCAAATAAGAATATAAAATATAGGACTCCATAAAGGTTCTTTGTAATCAAATGTCATTTGACATTGTTACAAATATTCAAAACTTATCCTCAACCAATTGGGATGATATGTCAATATTGAACAAAATGTTTGTTTTTCATAGATAAAAATGCTAAAAATACAACTTGCAGTAACAACATTCAAATGTATTGAACATCATTCATCGCTAAAACTGTTGTAGCCACTCGAGCTGCTTCCATGCCTCATTTCTTCATCATCTTCAAGGGATATTGTTTTTGAGTTAATTGAGATGTGATTGACTCCATTCCATTCCACATTTTCATGTTCCATCTACAAGCATAAAAATAAAATATATGGAGTATATCTACATTTAGAGGTGGTATAATATACATGACAACATACATGAAAAATTAACATACCAATGCAATGAGTGAATCTAAACTTTACAAATATTTTTGATACCATTCCTCATGTCGTGTGTCAATAAATCCTATGTTGGATCCACTCCATACTTTGTTTCCTATGAGTTTCATACACCATGACAAATCATATATATAATTAAGGGTTGGTGCAAGCTAATGCTGGTCACTTATGACACGTTCGTTGCAATGGACTTCTGGAAAAAAAAGAAATCTGAACGTTAAAAATCAATATTAGAGGTACCTACACAACTTTTTGGAATATGGCGTAAAAATATGAAACGTGGACAATCGGATTGCCTTCCGGAATATATAACTTTTATTTATGGAAACTAAGTATAAATCCCAAAAAACGAGGTTCTTCTAAGGTTGGTATGTTATTTTTTTCCCAAAAAATAATGAATATGTTTGTGTTGTTGGTCTACTCGTTTGGTATGCAAATGGTGGAATTTTGTGAAAAAAATTATCATAGAGTTGTAGATAACAGGTGTGTCTAGTGCAACGTTATTTTTCCATATATATATTTAAATTAAGGAAGTCAGTGACGTCATAAATGACAAGGTCGAGCGTTGGTCCATGAGATCTTGGTCTTAACATAGTTAATGAACGATTTTTTTTTAGGATGCGGGTCTTTTCCATTTTCTAAATAGGCGAGCCAATAAAAAGTTATAGCCTAAGAAAATAGCCTACCTTTTGTGTTAGATTGACGTTAGTCCATTTAAAATTAAATAAAAAATAGAAAAAAATAATAGATTTAAATAAAAATTACATATTTAGAATCTACAGACAAAGTTACACTAGTGTGTGAATTTTCATTTGCATTGGACAAGCGTGGAATATGCAAAATCATGCACGAAATAGGAGAAGTGGTACAAAACATGTTTTATGTCATAAGGCAGTCCAAACCACTTGGTTTGGAAACTGGAACCTAAAACCAACGCAACCAAGTCATCCACCACATAGGTTGGAAAAAATGTGCCCGCCAAAATTCTAAATTTAAATCACATGTGCGCGTAGTTTAAAACACAACGTGCACGCACTAGAAGTGCGCTCACGCTTCTAAGTGCGTATGTGTTAAAGACGCGTGCGCGCATATGTTAAGTTAAAACTTTGTTTTGATTTTATTTTCAAGCATTTGCAATGGAATGATGATCATGATCATGATGACTATGACTATGATGATGATGATTATGATGATGAGGATGATCACGATGACTATGACTATAATGACGATGATTATGATGATGATGATGATGATTACGATGATGAGGATGATGATGTTGATGATGACGACGATGATGATGATAATGACGACGACGATTATGATGATGATAATGATGACGATGACCATGATGATGATGAGGATGATGAGGATGATGGTCACGAATAATATGACTATGATGACGATGATTATGATGATGATTACGATGATGATGACTATGATGGTGATGATGATGATGACAATGATGATGATGACTATGATGATGATGAGGAGGAGGAGGAGGAGGAGGAGGAGGAGGAGGAGGATGATGACTATGATGATGATGATGAGGATGAGGATAATGATGATGATGATGATGATGATGATGATGAGGATGATGATGATAACGATAACGATGATGATGAACAATGATGGTGATGATGGTGATGATGATGATGACAATAATGATGATGAGGAGGAGGATGAGGATGAGGATGATGATGATGACGACAATGGTGATGATGATGATGATGATGATGATGATGAGGATGATGATGACGACGACTATGATGAGGAACAATGATGATGATGATGATGATAGGCTTAGTTGAAACTTTGCTTTGATTTTATTTTCAAGCATTTTCAATGGAATGATGATGATGATGAACAATGATGATGATGAGGAGGAGGATGATGACAATGATGATGATGAGGATGATGACTATGATGATGATGATGACGATGACGATGATGGATGACGACGACGACGATGATGATGACGATGAACAATGATGGTGATGATGATGATAAGGATGATGACAATGATGATGATGAGGATGATGACTATGATGATGATGACGAGGATGAGGATGATGATGATGATGACAATGATGATGAACATTGATGGTGATGTTGATGGCGACGGAGCTGATGATGACGTCGATGATGAGGAACACCGGATGATGATGATAATAGGTTTAGTTGAAAATTTGCTTTGATTTTATTTTCAAGCATTTGCAATGGAATGGTGATGATGAACAATGATGATGTTGATGAGGAGGAGGATGACAATGATGATGATGAGGATGATAACTATGATGATGATGATGCAAATGATGAGGATGATGATGGCGATGACGATGATGATGAACAATGATGGTGATGATGATGATGATGATGACAGTGATGATGATGATGATGATGATCACGATGACTATGACTATGATGACGATGCTGAGGATGATGATGTTGATGACGATGATGATGATGATGATGATGATGATGAATATGATGATGAACAATGATGGTGATGATGATGATGAGGAGGAGGAGGAGGATTATGATGACGATGATGAGGAAGAATGATGATGATGATGGTGGTGATGATGATGATGATCACGATGCCTATGACTATGATGACAATGATTATGATGATTACGATGATGAGGACGATGATGATGATGATGTTGATGACGGCGACGATGACGATGATGATGAGGATGAGGATGACTATGATGATGAACAATGATGGTGATGATGATGAGGAGGAGGAGGAGGAGGATGATGACGACGATGATGAGGAACAATGATGATGATGATGATGATGATGGTTATGATGATGATAAGGATGATAACAATGATGAGGATGAGGATGATGAAAATGATGATGATGATGATGATGATGATGATGATGACGACGACGATGATGATGAACAATGATGGTGATGATGATGATGATGATGATGATGATGATGATGATGACGATGACTATGACTATGATGACGATGATTATGATGATGATGATGGTGATTACGATGATGATGTTAATGATGACGATGTTGATGATGATGACCATGTTGATGATGATGAAAAATGATGATGACCATGTTGATGATGATGATGATGATGACTATGATGATGATGATGATGACGACGATGATGAGGAGGAGGAGGAGGAGGAGGAGGATGATGATGATGATGATGAAGATGATGATGACACCGATGATGATGAACAATGATGGTGATGATGAGGATGATGACAATGATGATGATGAGGATGATGACTATGATGATGAGGAGGAGGATGACTATGATGATGATGATTATGATTAAATATGAGCCTAAGATTAGTGCATAAATTTGAGCCTGAGCTTAGTGCAAGAGCTTAGCCTCCTTTTAGAATGCATTTTTGGCACTTTTTCTGATATGATGGAAAATATACTTCATCTTGAATTAGTTATCCCTCGAGTTCCTCGTGGGATAAGTTGTATTGGTTTATCTTGTTCTCTCTTTAGTCTTGTTGGATGTCCTAGGGGGTAAGATGTTAATCAGTTGATCTTTTGTTCTTGAAGATAGTGAATTTATTATATAAATGATGACGAAAGGGTGTTTTCAAAGTAATGGGGGCGATTAAAATTGCAATACTGTAGTGGGAGTGACTCGTGAGTTTCTTTTCATGTGACGGCTGTTCATCGATGTCTGCAAATGTACGGTCCATAGAATAGAACAAATCATCTGGTACTAAAAAATATTCAAACAAGTGTGTGGCCATCAGTGTAATGAGTGTTTATATGTGTATTAAAGATTTCAACGATTTTCAAGATTTAGTAATGAGATTTCGACCATTTTCAAGATTTAGTAATCAGTATTTATAGTAAGCCATTTGATACTCCATACATTGTGGCCCCTCCGACATCACATCTATAAAATTTGAAAGATGAAGGATTTTGGAGAGTCCATAGAGCTTGATGATTTCTTCTTTCTTGACAGTAGTTGTCAATTTCAATTACTCATGGAACTCACGTCTAGGATTTTGATGTGTTAGCTCACACAAGTACTCTCTGCATTTTTATCAGTACACGATTGACAACTTATTAACAGAGATTTATCTATCTTGTTATTTATATATAACAAGCAACCATTTCAAGTTTGATTCGAGGATGATGACAATGATGATGATGAGGATGATAACTATGATGATGACTATGATGACGATGATTATGATGATGATTACGATGATGATGATTATGATGGTGATGATGGTCTGTGTTGGATGCCTCCCTTACCCTCCACTAGACATAGGTAAGGAGCCTAAGACCTCATAATGGCACCCATGGGCCTAAGAAGAAAGTAGTGGTGAAGACTGTATTGTAAAAATACTCGTACATGTGTGAATACCAAGATGTTGTTGAAGAACATTAGTTATTAAATGGGATAAAGGTTAGTGAGTAAATGTTGTAAATGTTAGGTAGGAGTGCGCACGTGTCTCGTTGTGCGTACGCATTAATGCGTGCGCGTGCTCTTATACACACATGCGCACACTCAAATACGTGTGCACGCACCTGTTACTAGTTGACAAAATAGAGATTTGGCTTCTTGGGATTGCTACCAATTTTCATGGGTTTTCTACAACTATTCGCGCGTTTTGTGCTCTTAAACTCTGTAATTTGTCTCACACTCAATCATCACTCTTTGATCTATTGGATAGAAGATCACTCTTGGAATCTAACAAACACATTCAATGGTCTTGGAAGTTGGTGGATACATTCAAACTACAAGTTTTCATTGCAAGAAGAGATCATTTTTATGGTGGATTGTAAATAATTGTTTTCATTCACAAGCTTTCAGATCATTTCATTGATTTATGTTTTATCATATGCCTACAACAATATCTCTCTCATAGACAACATTTAATTTCACAAGAAGAATTCCCAACTTCACATCTAAACAAGTCTCATATTCTCCATATAAGATGAAGTATGCAATGTTAACTAATTTACATTTGCACATGGATATATTTTGATTTCACACAATGATGGCATAGATGAAGTTATCTCTTGAGACTCTTAAATTTAAAAAAAAAACCTTTGAAGTAATCATGGGAGAGGGTCCATATTGAATAGTTCACCAAGTTGTCCATATTATCTATACAAGATGAAGTATGCAATGTAGACCAATAATCATTTGCACATGAATATATTTTGATTTCCCACAAGGATGGCATAGATGAGGTTCTCTATTGAGACTCTTCAATTTGTATAAAAACCTTGGAAGCAATCATGGGAGAGGGTCCATATTGAATAGTTCACCAACTTGTCCATGCTCTCCTCTTCATGTTATATTTATTATAACATTCCATTGAGATTGACAGGGATGCCTCTACCTCAATGATTTCTCCTTTTTCGGGGGATTCGCAACCTCCTCATTGTGTAATTAGTCAATTTGTTCTCATAATAGTTAACTTGTAACTTAATGAGTGTAATTTATTCAATTAATTCCCAAGACATCCAAACACCAACTTGTGTCTTCCCTCACAACTAATGTGACATATTATGTGTAATTTCATCTTGTCCAAAGGTGTTGGAAATGAAGAATATTTCATTGATCTTCTTTTGACTTCCAATACTTTTTGAACACAAAGGAAGTCATAATCCTATAGTTGTAATACCTGCAAACTTGACTCTCTTTACTTCACTCAACTAGAGTATAGAAATGAAACTTTAGTTTGAACATAAAGAGAAACCTTTAATCAACGTTTATGTATCATTGCCAATAATTACCATACTAACATATCTATAATTTAGTTAATTAGGTTGGAACGCGTAATGTTTCTTGCATAATGGAATTAATACCTTATTTGTTGCTTCTTATGCAAGGGTAGACCTCAGAGTTTTGATAAAGAAACTCTTGGAGATGGGAAACTCACGTAACAGAGCAAGAAAAAATAGAAGGAATATGCCCATTGAAAAGGAAAATGAGGTAAGAGAAAAGGTCAGGTTGGCAATGGAGAGAGTAAGACATGGTCCAGAAATTTCCACTGATACTACGACCGATCCTAACAGAGTTGATGACATAAAAACCTCTACTTCAGAACCACAGGTGAAGCAGTTGCGTCCAATGGACCCAACTCAAATTCCAACATCAACACAGTCTCCAACCAACAATCCATCAACGAGCCATGTTGAAGCTCTTGAAGACATATGTATATTAAGAGATGATGAGTATCAAGCATTGGACCTAGAAGCAATGATTAATTTGCAATCTCTCTAAGAAGAACACAACCATGTTGAGCACACTGTTGGGGAAATATTAAACAAATTATGACAAATATCTAACGATTTAATTGTCAACCCAGAGAGAGTGTAAACTTGTGAGGTACATACAAAATATATGCAGGGGCAGAGTGTCGCTGAACTTAATCTATAATTGAAATTGAATTAAACTTGCAAAAGCAAGAAATGGCATGTAAATAAATCTAATCTAGGAAAGCAAGAAATTACAGGAAATAAATCTGATCTAAGATAACATAAGAATGCATGAAATAAATTGGTATAAAGCAGTCGACATTAACTTGTGAGCTCATGATAATTCTATGCTAACAATTCATAAACAAGACATCAAAATATCTATTCTAAAATATGAAATCTATTACAACAGGATCAAATCCATGACTATCTCAAAAGATGAACCAGTTCTCTACTACCAAACCACTAGAGAGGCCTCTAACCAAAATGAGGAGAGAGCCCTCCTATTTATACATGAACTCAAGATAACTGATCATAATTACAGATCCACTATTCTCTCAACTTATCCCTCAAAATCCTCAACAAATCTACAACTCATCCCTCAAAATTCTCCAACAAATATTGGATGAGATATTCTCTCTTCTCCTTGAAGTTAGCTCACATTTAGAAGATGAAATTCAAATATGAGGCTAGGTGGTCACTTTTGAGCTTGTTAAAGTCTTCAAATACACATGTAAGCATCACCAGACTCATCCAACTTTAAAGTATAATGAAAATATGTTATTTTTCTCAACAATTAACCATAAATTCACTCAAAATACTAAAAAATAAATAATTTGGAAAATGGTAATATAAACCCATATTTATTATGAAAGTGGTGAATATTGATGGTTTTATGGAAGGATAAGATAGGAATAAGGTGATAAATGGTATGTAAAAGATGAATAAACTGCACGGTGTCTTTGCAGTTCAACATACCCCCCAACTTGACTGTTTGCACGTTCTCATGCAACTATACATTGATTCCTTTAAAACTTTTGTCTTTGTAGCTGGGCATTACATGATGATGGTATGTAACAATAAATCATTCCAGGATTTTGAAATGCATGAGTGGCAGCAATTTTCCTTATGGTTGGTTCTTGTGTTAACACCCATAAGTGTAACAAATTTGATTCTTGTGTTAACAACATTCGATTGTTTTACTTGTATTTTAACTGCAATACATAAGATTTATGCATTATAAATGATGAACCATCAATGTATATTAGAAAGTCTTTTCTTCATATCATGAATGATGCCAATATGTATATCATAGTTTGGGACATACATGTTGATTAACGGTAAATGAGATGATGAATATGTAAAATGGTAATGAATGCCCCCCCCCAACTTAGGATGTATTAGCTTTATGAAAAGGAGAAAGGGAATACAGTGAGGGAATTTTTCAAATTCATTCATTTTCTAGCATTTAAGGAATTACATGGTTAAAGATTAGAAAACAACATACCTCCACTTACCCAAAAAGTTGACGAACTTATGCAATAGGAATGTGGTTGCTGCTGCTGGATCATAGAGTGTGAAGTGAAGGAACTAAACTGCTGCTTGGTTGGATGAAGTAAAAGATGAAAGCTGAAAGTAGAATTGTGGTACTCTCATATGGCTAAAGTATGCTGCTGATGGAGTCATGTAAAGTATATAGTCTTCGTCTTCTACAAAACTCGATGGTACAATTCTTACCATGCGAATACATTTGGTCGAACATGGAAAGAAGTCATTGGATTACCGACCATTAATGAATGCCGTTAACCAATGCAACGAAATATCACCATTGATGTCAATGAGTGCCAAGGTACCCAAGTACATCGTGCAAAGTGCGAATAAATGAGCTGATGTTGAGCCACTTGCAAGATCTAACGATCAAGGGACATTGATGTATTCCCATGATTGTCAGCGAGAGAACTTTCCATTAAGGTATGCAAGCCTCAAGGTACTGAAAATGAACTCTAGCCTCTATCCCAGATAAGGTGTTGAGGTCGATGGGGAAAGACTTGTTGAAAGGTGGGCCTTAAGGAACCCACATCAGTCAACACGAGTTGTACATAATGAATGGTAAGACTATAGATGAAAGATCTCACGGTCAAACAGTTTTTATGGCAGGGATAACAAAGCAATGTAGTCATGGAAAGGAAGTTGAATGTTTTTATTCATAAGGAAAAAGATAAACTGAAAATGAGGAAAAATGTGTGTGACTCAGAAATGTAGACATGCGGGAAATCATGATGTATAAGACAATGAAAAATGTAGACTCTAACATGGATGGTGAATAATCTTGGAAGGAAAAATGGTAAGTAATCATGACATGGCGTAATTGGTTTCTGAAATGATTCTTTATGGCAGCAAATGTCATGACATACACAAGGGAAACTCAACTCCTTCAAGATTTAAATGAAACATTTTTCTGAAAACTTTCTGCGATTCTGGAAATTACTTCTACATGCCATTCGTTCGCCTTTAAATCTGCAAAAGGTTAGCATTTTCCTGCAACAAACTCGTGAGAGCATTAAAATTATAGGAAAATATGTGCTTAATCAAAAGTTACAGAGAATAAATAAAATGCTCTTATACCTGAAAATAGCAACGCTTCTTGTCAAAACCTTTTTTTGAGCGACTTGCGAAAACAAGTTAGCAAAACAATCATAAAATTTTGAGAAAAATTTAAAATTTTATGATTTTATTTATTAACTAATACTTTTAAAAACTAATACTTTTTAAAATAAGTGCGTCTTTATGTAATGATTGCGCAAAAGGGAGAGAGGGTCGACCCCTCTAAAAGTAGACTAACTTAATGATCTTGATTAGAGAGCAGTGTGCAAAATAAATGATTTTTATGATAAGTTTAGCAGTTTTAATGATCATGCAGATACCCCCCAACTGAAGATGTGCCAGGTCCCACTGTGCAAGAATAAAAATTAAAAAGAAGGCGTAGCTATGACAGCAGCTGCCTTCGATTTCAAAGACGCATATTAATTTTATTAATAACATTATTTGATGTTTGACCTAAAAATTTATTTTTTAATTGATTTTGTATATGTGTTAATCTCTCTCACACATATAAACTATTTAAAAAATTAAAAACTAATCCAATTTTTTAATATTTTAATATTATATTAATGTTTTTTTTTTGTTTTTAGAAAACATCTTTTTCAATATTATTCTTATTTTTAATATATATTTTTCTGTTAATTATTTTATATAAACTAATTTAAAGTTTATTTAACAAAATTTTAAATATTTGTTGTTTATATAAAATAAGAATGCAAAATTTATTAAAATAAACATATGAACAAACTTAATCGAACTGTTGGGTCATATGCATAGTTAACTTGGTAATGAGATTTTATTAAGAACTCTATTATTATGTTTTTATATAATTTTTCAAATCTGAACTATATATATATATAATTTATTTTACCAACATCATATATATATATTGAAATTTAAATATTTTATAATAAAAAAAATATTACAGTAACAAACATAGTTTTGTATTTTAGTTTGACACGAGAGTTTCGCACTGGTCGTTTAAGTCCCACTTCAAAACCCTCACATATCATCATGCAAGCCTTTAAGCAGAACGCCACAACAACTGGATTCCGAGGAGTTCTATTGCGCCAGAGCGTTTTCATTTCAACTGGATGCCACCACAAAATATCCGAGCATACTAGTCTTCCTGAAGACGCCGATTTTCCTCTTTTCATGGGACAATTTTCCGGCTAGAATAGCTTGAATGACACTGTTCGGTTGGTGGTGGCGTCGTGACAGAAGAAATCTCAAAAATCATTTCGGTCCCAATTTTGTTGACGAGAAGACGTCGAATGTTACTATGGAAGGAGGAAGTCAATATTCTGTTATTAAAATCGACGATTCCGCCAACATCCAACCACTGCTTCTCAATATTACGGAGCTTGTACGTCCCCTTACCCTAAAGCATTTGATGTAAAATTTGAATGTATTCCGCGGTTGGAGGCAAACATTGCTAAGAATCTCAGCTTTGACAGATAAATATTTGCATTATTTGTGATTCCAGAGCTATCACGGAGCTCCATATGTTTTAGCCATTGCCAAATCTTAATTTCCACATTTGTACTATGTTTGAAAATGTTTCTTATATTCAAACTTAACAGAAGCATTAAATTGGCCTGAAGAGGTTCGGCACCACACTGTAATACCCATTTTTTACATAATAAGTAAAATCTAATATATTTATAAGCATTTAAAATACATTCAATAATATATTATTCACAACTTAAAAACTATAACAAGCCATGTAACAGTCACCTACGGGAAAATGCTCCATGGCAAACGTAGTACTTCTCTCCACGACCTTATGTTTTGGGCATTTGGGCGTGACAAAAAGTCATCGTTGCTCTCCGGGTTAATAATTGCACAGAGGTGTCGAAAATAACGATACATCAATCATACATTTATATTTCTAAAAAAAACTGTACATAGATCGTGCACTGTCGGTGTTGGTGTTGTGATAATTCACCCATTACTTCCTCGTCAAATAAGTGGGTCCATTTTAAATTCAGATAGAAGAAGTGCTATAGATGGGCTGCGTCCAACCTGTCATAGGTTCAATTTTGAATGCGCCCCGTGACAGTTCTAACTTAAAATTTTGTCCACAGTGACATGTCTGAAGAGATTCGATCCCTGGTCAGGATTCAGAAGTCATGAATATACCCATGAGTATATAGGATGGGAACATATTACAGTCGATGCAAACAGGAGCGATCCAACCTGTCCGCAAGTGCATCCAAAGTTCGACATCGGTTTGTAATATGAGTGGAGACGTATTCCAAGAACGAAGCCTAACGCTCTACGGTCGTTAGCGGAAGTATGGAGGAGGGAGGAGAGGAAGACTTGTTGAAAGATAAACTTGAGATAAATTCAGAGATAGTATGGTTGCGATAGATGGCTTTGGGGTATTGTGAATGTTAATTGCAGTTCAAATTGGATGAGCTAGTTCATTATTCTCAATGATATCATAGCCTCCATAGATTGGTACACCTACAAAATTATATCAATAAGCATTCATTTAGTAAGGTGAAATTTCATTAAAATCACCCCTTTCTCGTATGCAGAACACCGTCTCCTTATTCTAGGCGATTTCAGTTCAATTAAGTAGTTTAATAATTAAATTCTCTGATAATCTGGCCATTCAAATCTTTTATTATTTGCCATATATTATGGGCCGAATTTCTAAGAGATAACTAAGTTCTAGAGATTCCTCTAACTCCTGTGCACGTCAATAGTTGGGGGAGGTAGGTGATGATTCGATTTTCTACACCTAATCACCTATCTTTTAGGCCAAGAAAGGAGCAGAGAGTACCGACTAAAAAGATGAAATAAATAATGAGATCACGTTTCTCCATCTGTCAATGGGCGATCACAGACTGTTCTTGAAGATTTAATTGCAGGGTGTTAAATCCATTTGTTAGATAATCTTTTGGCCTGTGGGACTGAAGCGCCATGGATTCAACAATCATAGACTACTGAGATTTGGTAAGTTGTTAAGCAACGGATTCGGTTAAATTGCTACTAAATATATTTCTAGACTCCACGAGATTGTAGCCGTAAAAGGAGGGTATCAATCCTGGAGATCGCAAGCGTGAGATAAATTTTGCACCTGAATGCAAGTTTCAAGGACTCACGTTTGAAATCACCACTATCTCCAGAGCATATATCTTAGTTTAAACACGGTTGCAGCCTTCTCAGGAGTAGATCTGCAGATCCTTATAGGTATGACCGTTTCATTGATAACCCATCATAGCCAAAGGGAAATCATAAATAGCCTTGATCCAACATCTTTAACACTTACTCAATCATTTTATGATTTTTTATATTTGCAGGTTTAACTAAGTTTTAATAGGTGTTGCTGGTGCAACTTGGTCCTAGCTGAGATACTATTGTAGCCCAAGGATTTTTACATAGTCGACTGAAATTCCTTCAAGCGCAAATGTGGAAAAAAAACCTAATTTTATGTTTGCAGGTTGCAAATGGAAGGTTGTTTGCAGACTATGGAACGGTTGTGTCTTTTACAAGTTTCGTATGGAGGGTTGAACAATCTGTTTTATTTATTTTTCTTTTTAATATTTATATTAATATTTCAGGAATGGTGTTGTTTGAATAATTATTATAATGTTTATTATAAATTTCATCATTTTATTTTACTAACGTTTCAATGTTTTATAATTGCAGGTTTTAATAAAAACATGTTTATAATTGCAAGTGTTAATAAAAACTAAAAACCTAATAAAGAAACTAACTATATGATTTAAATCTTTTTATCTATTTATAAGAATTAAAACAAACACAGAAAAAATATTAAAATTAAAACAAAAATTATATAGATTTTTATTGTTTAAAAACCTAATAAAGAAACTAACTATATGATTTAAATCTTTTTATCTATTTATAAGAATTAAAACAAACACAGAAAAAATATTAAAATTAAAACAAAAATTATATAGATTTTTATTGTTTTTTATTTGTTTGTTAATTTATTTATTTTATTTTCTATTGGTTCATAGATTTAGAAGAAACCTAATCTATTTTTTTTATTCCTAGTATGATTAGAAAATTTATTAAATGAAAAATGGAAATAGAAAGAGACAAAAAATTTCATAAATTTTAGATTTAAAATATTAAAACTATTTTTTTTAATTATTAACAAAAATAAAATTAAAAACACTAATAACTAAGACTATAGAAATAAAAAATTTCAACAAATAGAAGCATTACAGTAAGTTAAAGCATACTAATTTTAAACAGGAAATAAAACTTAAACCTACCTACTTTACTTTAATTAAAATTTACAATTATTTAGGTATAGTGAGATTTCTAGTGGAACCATACATGTAAAAGCAGTAAAAGAATATTTACATACTATTTTATAAAATGAAATCTAATATATTCAAAATTATGAGAAACTAGGGAGAAACTAGGGACTGTAAGTATAAATTAACAAAACAAAACCAAAACTAATATAACTTAATATTTACTTGGAAACATTGTTCGATGCAACTCTTGTTTGCATGATGATCACCCGAGATCCCTTCTTCATCCTCCTCAATTTCTTTCTCGCACACTTGTTCCTTATCAGATGTATAGAACTCTTCAGATGCTGGTTCTTCTTTTGCTTATGGAGGATTGGTTGTATTTTTAATTGAAGTCAAGATCTCCTCTTCTTGAGAAGAGGAGATCCCAACTTTTGCAAGGATCTCAGTGAGCAATTTCAAATCCAAACTTACGCTCATAAAATCAAATGCTTAAAAAAAATGAAAAATAAGTACATGACAAGTGCAGAAAAAAAAACAGTACAAAACGGGTTAGTACAAAAAAAATGCAAAAACAGGGATAAAAAGTGCACAAAAATCTGTACAAAACAAAAATGAACATATAAAAAATAAGTTAGTATGAAATAAATGCTAGCCCAAAAATGAAAACAATCCAAACTAAAAATGAAAAGGGAAACTTGAATAAGAACAAAGTTGTATTTGCAGAAAATTAAAGAACACACTTGCAGAAAAATAAACACACTTGCAAAAACAACAATCAAGGCTTTGGGGCGACCCACTAAAGTGGATGCATTTGGTTGTTACACCACGGAAATCCCAGAAATTTCGTAGTGAATTCGTCCTTGCGTGTTACCATTTCCCCTCCCCTTTTCTATGAAAAAAATGAACTATCTACCTATCTAAACTCTGATCCCTTTTAGCACCTCCCCCTTGCAGTATAGTGGTAAGCATTCCCGCATGTCACACGGGTGACCCAGGTTCGATCTCCGCCAACGGTGCCAAAATGTTGGGGAAATATTAAACAAATTATAACAGATATCCAACGATTTAATTGTCAACCCGGAGAGAGTGTAAACTTGTGAGCTACATACAAAATATATGCAGGGGTAGAGTGTCGCTGAACTTAATCTATCACTGAAATTGAATTAAACTTGCAAAAGCAGGAAATGACATGTAAATAAATCTAATCTAGGAAAGCAAGAAATTACAAGAAATAAATATGATTTAAGATAACATAAGAATGCATGAAATAAACTATTATAAAGCAGTCGACATTAACTTGTGAGCTCATGATAAATCTATGCTAACAATTCATAAACAAGACATCAAAATATGAATAGATCAAACTATCTATTCTAAAATATGAAATCTATTACAACAGCATCAAATCTATGACTATCTCAAAAGATGAACCAGTTCTCTACTACCAAACCACTAGAGAGGCATCTAACCAAAATGAGGAGAAAGCCCTCATATTTATACATGAATTCAAGATAACTGATCATAATTACTGATCCACTATTCTCTCAACTTATCCCTCAAAATCTTCAACAAATCTACAACTCATCCCTCGAAATTCTCCAACAAATATTGGATGAGATATTCTCTCTTCTCCTTGAAGTTAGCTCACATCTAGAAGATGAAATTCGAATCTGAGGCTAGGTGGTCACTTTTGAGCTTGTTAAAGTCTTCAAACACACCTGTAAGCATCACCAAACTCATCCAACTTTAAAGTATAATGAAAATATGTTATTTTTCTCAATAATTAACCATAAATTCACTCAAAATACTAAAAAATAAATGATTTGGAAAATGGTTATATAAACCCATATTTATTATGAAAGTGGTGAATATTAATAGTTTTATGGAAGGATAAGATAGGAATAAGGTGATAAATGGTATGTAAAATATGAATAAAATGTGGTGTCTTTGCGGCTCAACACACACTCCCAATATGGACCGACATGTGAATGAAGCACCACAACAAAGAATCCCTGGGATTCATAGCTCATGTCCACCTTCCCTACCTCGACTGTCTACTGCAATAAAAAGGACTCCTAGATGTATCCATGTGGATAAAAGTTGTTTGTCAGGCCTTGAAGGTAAGTTGCCCAAATGCACTATCGATTGGCAATGTAGCAAATTAATGAAGGAATATTTTGAATCCAAAGGCGATGCAGGTAAATGTCAATTATTACTATGTTTGTTAAAGTCAAATTGTTTAGTTGTTGTTAGGAGAAGTATGGACATAAAGATGGTTAGAAGTTCAGAGGCTAACAATCATATTATTAGAAATCTCCAATCTGCTTTTGAATGAGATTGGGAAGACGTCTCGTACTAAAGATCTTTGTGCAGCTCATCATGTGTTATTAGAATCAGTTGTAGGCAAGTCCACACATCAACATCGCTTGCTTTCACACACTTCTCACATACTTAAATTAAATAGAAAAACTGTTAAGAAGTACTTTGTTATAAGAGAAAATCTTCAGACTCTGGAGCAACCGAATATGGTTGGTCCGTTAGTAGTCGAATCCGACTATCATTTTGAATGATAAATGTTATAATATATTAGATGATGAATATTACAATGATGTCTTGGCATTACATATGGCCTGGACATTCATGATGAGGAGACACCTCATTTCGTACTAACCTAACTACAAATTATTTAATTATAATCTTATTTTATGTTCATAACTTTGCCACTCCCTTTAAGGGAGCTTTGTCCTCAAAGCTTAGATTATTGTCTTTTCATTCTCGTTTTGTGTTGAAACAATGTCATTACTTCATTTATGTTTTTTTTGAACTTGTATTAGGTATGTGCTTGGTCTTTACGCAATAGTTTGTCATTTTCCTTTCATTTGTAACTTGAATTTGTACCCCATTATGTTTGTTATTGTTGTCCCATTTTCCATGTACATGAATATGATGAATATTTTTGTGACTAGCCATATCAAGGGTTGTTTTAGAGATCGCTTATCCCACAATACTCATGATGGCATCACATAATGTTTCCATTTTATTATCCTTACGATTTATCTCGAGAAGTGGCGTTTCGTGAGAATTCTCACACTCAAAGTCACTTGATAGTGTTACATTTAGCTTTCTCTCCAGGGTGGTAGAAGAGTTAAGGTAGAAGATGAATCTACGATATCTGATTCCTTTGACTTGGATTCCTTTTCATATTGTAGGATCCATCTTTTGTCATTGCATGGATCGTCCTTATTGTTAATGATACTGGCTTGACTGTCTTTATGATCTTGGTCGAGCTTATCTTTATCAAATATATTATTGGTGTTTTGGTCATCGCTACGATATTTAGTCACCTTGTCTTGTTTATTGTCTTGATCAATTTTGTTACTCTCATTTTTGTTGACATAGTGGTCCAACATATCTGAGTTATTGATATGGTTTGTATTAGACCTTAGTTTTTGTAACATTTCCATTATCATGGTATTCTGGTTCTGTGTCATGATGCTCAAGTTTGGTGCCATGGTGCTTATGTTTTGTGTCATCACACACATCTCGTCATCTAACTCTTTTTGTTTCTTGTGCATGATGTCTACTTTGTCATCAAGTTTTATTCCTAGTACTAGAACAACATCTTCTTTAATTTTTTTCTTAAGTGCCTTGTTATTTTTCGTTTCTTCTCTGAATTTTTCTTGGTTGGAAACGAGGGCCTTGATGTCCTTCTCCAATTTCTCAAGTTTGTCTTTTAATTTCATTATAGCCTCGGTCATTTTATGCAAATGTGTGTATTTGGAAGTTTATTTTGACTTATGGAGGAATAAGAGAAAACTAATGTCTTTGAAATAATTAATGAATTAATAATAATTATTATAATTAATTTATATGTTGACATAAAATAATAAATATAAAAATATTATATTTAAATATTTTATTAAAAGGTGGATTAATAAGTTTTAAAATATTATATAATAATATTAATTTTATTATAATAATATTTGTTTTATTAATACTATTTTTGTTTGTAGGGCTACGTGGAATGAGGGAGGGTGCAACCTAGGTTGAAGTTGGAAAGCAAAACCATGTGTTGGTCTTACGTTTTTTGGTTTGTTTTTGGACAATGTCCTATATTCTAGGAAACCCTAAAACTAAATTTACACAAAGTATAAATAATGGAAAGGGACTGGAGAAGGTGGAGCAAAGGGAGGAGCGTGAAGTGATATGGAGTGTGGGAGTGGAGGGTAGCAGAGCAGAGAGAGATATGGGTGAAATGGAGCAGCGGAAGAAATAGGAAGAAATCAGGAATTGATGAGCTGAGTCCGAGGTCAAGTAGGAATTGATGAGCCGAGTACGAGCTCAAAGTTTAGGAGTGAATCTGCTTTGATACCAAATGGAGCAACCGAATCCGGTTGGTCCGTTAGTAGTCGAATCCGACTATCATTTTGAATGATAAATGTTATAATATATTAGATGATGAATATTACAATGATGTCTTGGCCTTAAATATGGCTTGGACATTCATGATGAGGAGACACATCCTTTCATACTAACCTAACTACAAATTATTTAATTATTTAATTATAATATTATTTTATGTTCATTACATACTCCAGGTGGAATATATTATTAGGATTTTGTTGGTAGTTTCCTTGTCGAGATATGAAGCTAATTGATGCTGTTAAGGACTTAGTACAAAATTTCTGGCATGATCATACCAAACCTTCGTCTAACCAAAGAGATGTTATAAAGCTGAGAAAAGGTTCTACTGAATGTGAACCCCACGTCAAACACTTCCTTGACATGACATAGACTGAACTCTGTGAGAGATTCAGGAATGAGCACACATAATTGAACCTGGGCCAAAGGTCCTTTGAGAAATGTAAACCATGGTACGTTCGTATATGCATTGATCGAAACACATGTTGTTGTAGATACCATGTAGAATATGAATATTTTATGACACGTCTAAACATATATTTTGTGATTTGCATACTAACCTTGAGCAGGGCTGTCATGAATCTGAAATACCACCGAATGCATCGAGAGATTTTATCGTCAACATCATGTGTCCAAGGCATGAAGGACAAAAATACTATGGAAAATCATGTCTATATGGAAATTGTTCCAGGTGCAGTAGGTTTGCTCTTTTGAACCATTGCATTCATGGAAGCGATGAGCATCAATTTGGAAATATGAGCATGGAGATGTAGAGCTTCAAGTACATAACCTATTAATCAGATAGTGTGAAGGAAAGTAAAAAGATTGGATTGGGGAAGTCACAGGTGCAAATAATTATTGCATGTTTTTTCTCTTACATGTTCAGTTTCTACATATACATTCTTTAATGGTTGCATTCTAATATGACCCTTGTTTTAATGGCAACAGGTATGGGAATGTGATTTTTTGACGGAGTTCTACAAGAAAACCGAGCAGTATGTTCAACACGTGCATGTAGCGCGATGGCAGGATGAGCAGTACAGAAAATGCAGGGAAACTTTCCCATTGGGACCATATTGTCAATTGTTGATTTTGTATAAAACTACACCCTTGAGCCACAAAATGAAATTGAGAGTGAATACTACCATTCCGACCAAGTCAGCATCATGGTACATATTACGTATAAGCATGTCCCTGAGAGCAACATTAACAACATGATAATACAGAAGGAGACAAAATTTTACATAAGTGATGACAGATGCCATGATCTGTATTATGTGTAACATTGTTTTCAAATTTTCTATGATCAGCTAAAGGAGGGAGATATACAGATGGATCAGCATTGGAAATGGTCAGATGGTTGTGTGGGCTAGTTCAAAAATGCCCGAGTCTTCCAATGGAAGAGTATGTTACATAAGACTTATAATGTGCCGCATATATGGAACTACTTTGAGACCAGGCATGAAAAAGGTGAGCATGACGGGGCCGGTGCATGCATCAAGACTGCACTACGAAGGGAGGAGATGAGGTTTACTAGAAACCCCCATATCAAAGATGCATAATCCATAGTTCAATGGTGCTCTGCAACAATGCTAGACCGAACTAAAGTGCAACATACATTAATAGGGGTAGAAAAGCCAGTCAGGAATTTTTGGCATGTGGTTGACATATATTGATCCTATTCCTATAGTTGCGGCACAGTACATGCAACATGTGTATTTCATTCGGTTTGGAGCTCAAACAACCCCCTATTTGAAATATGGACGCGGAAACTTGCTTGCTTTTGCATCCCTTGTAGAAGTGGTGAATGTGATGAATGAAAATGCATGGATTGGGTTGATGATTGGGATTGTGTGTAACTTGCAGTAGACCCACGTGTATTCGATGAAACAACCCACTTAGAGGAGGGTCAGTCAGCAATTTCGACAAACTACAACTATATCTCAGATATTGTAGAACCAGGACACATATATGCAGTTGTTGCCCTGAAAGACAATGAATGGGGCACAGATTATTGGTTGACACGATGCAATCGAGAATGGATCATTGATTAATGATGAAGGCAATGAATTTCCTATTGACTCGATGGTGGTTCAGGGTGAATATCTTACACTAGATGGGAAATCAAGAAGAACTAATGGGCATGTATTCGTGGATTACAGACTAGGTTCTGTGGTCTATCACTCCACAAACTTGGTTATTGGCATGACCATCCATCTACAGACAATGTCAAATAATAAATCAACCAAGGTAATTTACTTCTTACCTCATTCAGAGCATGAGATATTGATGGAGGCAATTAGCAACATAGAGGATCCACATGGCTATATTGAATGAGATTGGGTGATTGAGTTTACACTCCACTTGGGAGAAACCTAGTTTGCATAATTTGGCATGGAGGCATGCCTGGGCCATGAAAAAAGGGAGTCCACCTTGGCCATAATCTTGTGCCACGACCCCAATGGAACCGACGGTTTGTCCATCGAATCACTGATCAACATTCTATGGCGAGTTACAGTAGGCCTGCAAAAGCCATTCAGGGACGCCTGGGCCAATTCAAGGTCAAGATCCCCATACCAAAATGGGTGGAAATTTCCAAATATGTTGGCTCCTATAGGTGTGTTTGGCATATCCTCCATGGAAAAGCCACCCCCGACCGCTTGAAACAGGGTTTTGCAGGGCCGGTGCACCATTGCCAGGGTTGCATGGACCCCACTAGGGTGAAACCCTAGTTTTCAAAATTTGCCCTGGAGGCATGCTTGGGCCATGTGGAGTGATATGGGAGGCCACCCTGGCCATAATCCCGTGCCACGATTCCAGCAGAACTGACAGTATGTCCATCAGATCCCTGGTCAACGTTCTATGGTGAGTTGCAGTAGGCCTGCAAAAGCCGTTCAGGGACTCCTAGCCAATTCAAGGTCGAGGTCCAAAATCCAAATCGGGTGGAGATTTTAGATTTTGTCAGCCCCTGTAGGTGTGTTTGGCATGGTCTCCATGGGAAATCCACCCCTGACCGCTCGGCACAAGGTTTTGCAGGGCCGGTGCACCGTTGCTAGGGTTGCATGGACCCCATTTTCATGCGACTTTCAAATCGACATAACTCAAAAATCGATGGTCGAATCAACAATACCTTGACTCCGTTGGTCTCCTGGAATTCCATTAACTCTAGTGTGCCGTCTCCACCATGTTTGCATGGCCTAGTGAGTTCATTGTGCAGCGGTTTCGTAAACTAGAGTTTTGCTCAATTTCCTTCAATGCAACTCTCGCATTGGTGGGTTAACTATGCAAAACCCTCCACCGTTCCAGTATTGGTAGTGTTTCCATATCAGCTTTGGCCATACACACTTGTCAGATCCAATGACATGCAATCTTGTTGCTCCATTTGGTTTTTCACTCTCGGACCGAGAGTGACCAAGTGTCCTTGAATGACATTTTCATGCGATGTTCAACTTGACATAACTCGACAACCGGAGGTCATATCGATGAGTCGTTGACTCTGTTGGTATCCTGGCATGTCATTACCTCTAGTGGCCCCTCTCCACCACGTTTTCATGCCTAGTGAGTTCATTTTGCGTTAGTTTTGTAAACTAGGGTTTTGCTCAGTTTCCCTCAATGCAACTCTCGCATTGGTGGGTCAACTCTGCAAAACCCTCCACTGTGCCAGTCTTGGTAGTGTTTCCATATCGGTATTGGCCATACACACTTGTCAGATCCAATGACATGCAATCTTGATGCTTCGTTTGGTTTTTCTCTCTCAAAACGAGAGTGACCAAGTGTCCCTGAACGACATTTTCATGCAACTTTAAAGTCGACATAACTAGACAACCGGAGGTCGGATCGATGAGCCTTCGACTCCGTTGGTCTCATGGCATGCCATTACCTATAGTGGGCCCTATCCACCATGTTTGCATGGCCTAGTGAGTTCATTGTGCATCGGTTTCATAAACTATGGTTTTGCTCAGTTTCCTTTAATGCAACTCTCGCATTGGTGGATCAACCCTGCAAAACCATCCACCATTCCAGTATTGGTAGTGTTTCCATATCTAAATTATCCATACACACTTGTCGGATCCAATGACATGCAATCTTGCTGCTCCATTTGGTTTTTCGCTCCTGCACCAAGAGTGAGAAAGTGTCCCTGAACAAAATTTTCATGCGACTTTCAACTCAACATAACTCGACAACTAGAGGTTGGATCGACGAGCCGTCGACTTCATTGGTCTCTCCACCGTTTTTGCATGGCCCAGTGAGTTCATTGTGCATCGGTTTCATAAACTAGGGTTTTGCTTACTTTCCTTCAATGTTGTCCAAATATTGTGTACTTGTAGATTTGAATTTCAAATTATATTATCTTCATGATTAGGTATTTTCTAGCATTGGTTATGAATTCTAATTTGGAAAAACTTTGGGTTGAATTTGTTAAGTGATTTAACACATATCTTGAAAATAATTTTTTTAACATATATCTTGAAAATAAAAGAGTAGATTTATTGATGTTGTAATTTGTTGTAATAAGAGATTATGGATATGTTATATGCTTGGAAAGAGTGCCCTACTAGGATGTATCTTCATGGTTTTAACGTACACTTGGACTAGTGTTTATTTTGTTGGGTTTCCTTGTGATATTAGGATGAAGATAAGTGAAATATTGGACCATAGTGACCACCTTCACACACATGTTGAGGAGAAGCAAACGAGCATAGTAACCACCTTGGCACACATATTGAGGATAAGCATTGGAGCATTGTAACCACCACTAACACATATGTCAAGGAGCATTGGGAACAAGAAGATGTTGTACAAAACTAGAGGAGGAATGCATTACATGAGGAAACTTTGGATATGCATGAGGACACTAGGGTTTATATATGTAAGTAAACCTTGGAGAAGGAGATATAATACGAGAGGAATTGATGGTTGTCTTGTAGATTCCGTAGCTCTTGTTGTGAAGGAAATGGAGGTATAATTAGGGTTCTGACCCTATAGAAGATACAAAGAAAAGAGCTAAAGTCTTTGGTGATATTGTAGTCCTATTCTTTTGTGATACATGGAGGTTAGGGAAAAACCATGGAAAACTTAACTTGATAAGTCTCGAGCTTCTTTTGATGCCTTGCTTAGAAGAATATTTTTTTTAATTTTAGTTGATTTTCCATGGAGGTCTTGGTGCTTGTGTTGATGCAATATTCAAATACCTAGGGTTTGAGGAATCATCCTAGGATAGACATGTTGACGTCGAAACTGGTGCTATACTTCTTTGAAAGGCCATGTTCTTCAATGATGAAAGATGATTAGGGTTTATAAACCCCAATGAGGAAAACAATTATAGTGTGGATACCTTAATGACAACAATGATAGTTTGGGGCTAGAGTCGCTTATGGTTTCCAAATATATATACATACATATCATATATATAAGAACTATTTCAATTGTCCAAATATTGTGTACTTGGAGATTTGAATTTTAGCTTATATTATCTTTATGATTGGGTAGATTATAGCATTGATTAGGCATGCTAATTTGAGATAATTTTGGGTTGAATTTGTTAAGTAAACTTTAATGGTGTTTATTTTGTTAGCTATCCTAAGTGCAAACCTTTGGATAGGTCATCATGCACTTGTGTAGGCCATCAAGATGATGACTAAGGAAAATCCTCTGAAATAAAAGGAACTTGCTAGCCAATGACCCTTCAAACCATGATTGTACACCCAAACAGAACATGTCTCTACCAAATGAAAGATCAATAGGGATGATGTGTCTTTTATAGAAGACACATATTCATGAACTTGGTTTATTTTTTATTTGTCAAGGAAGAACAATTTTTATGTCTTGGACCTCCTCACACGTGCTTTTTCTTCTGTGTTATTTTAGTTTCTCTTATGTAGAACCACTTAGACCATATACCTAAGCTACAAGAGAAAATAGCAAAAAACCTAGGGTTTCATGAATTACAAACCATAAACCTAAAAACTACGGTTTATAAATTTACACATATAACTACACACTAGGGTTTTATAAAGTAGAAATTCACATACATAGAGATCATGTGCTATGTTAGTCTCACTTATGTAGAAATACTTAAACAAGCTACCTAAGTTACATGCATAAATAGAAAAAAAACTAGGGTTTCATGAACTACAAACCACAAACCTAAAAAATAAGGATTACAAATACCTAGACCATATACCCAATCTATAAAAGCAAATGTCAAGAAAGCTAAGGTTTCTTGAACTAGAAACCACAAACTTAAAAGCTAGGGTTCACATATTTAGACATAGAACTACAAACTAGGGTTTACGAACTCATTAGATTTATATCATTAGATTTGTTAGTCTCACTTAACTAGAAACTAGTAGAAATGCATGCTAAACACTTAAACTAGTAGAAACTAGGTTAGGGTTTCCTCGTTGATTCTAAACCCTAAGTTATGCATGCTAACCCTTAAATCGTTAAAATTGAAACAAGTACAATAGATCGTTAAAATTGCAAGTTCTCAACAATAGCATAACAAATATGTATGTATTCAATGAGAGTAAGCAATGTCAACTTCGTCTCCAAACGATATGAATTTCCAAAGTTATCAAAATCGATGTTTGCCAAGTAGATGTAACAAATCCAAGCCAACAACAGTCATGTTCAATATGTTTCTCAGCTCATCAACACTATGAAATTTCCAGTCAATCAAATGGTAAGAGAAGATCATTCCAATATCAATTTCTAGCTTGCAAAATGAGACAATAATTACTATGTAAATACCAAAGGAAAACAAGTGCATTCTATTGCAATTTGGACAATGAATAAGACTGTACGTGTTAGTATGTTGGTTCAATATGAGTTAGGGTTCTATACGAGTTATATTTCAACAAAGGGCTAGATGAAATTATTCATGAAATTCACCTTGAGGAGAGAAGAAAGTATTTAACTTTGTAGCTTTTGTGAGAGAAGAAGGTTAGGGATTGTGGAAATTTAGAAACCCTAACGTTACTTGGTATGACAAGCCTAGACAACAAATGGAAGGGTTGAGGGGTGAAGGGAGGCTTGGAAAACTACAAAAATATCTTGATAAAATTATTTGGTAGCAAGAAGAATACTTCATGGAAAAATTTGCTAGATTGAAAAATTATTTGCACTATGATTTACAAGATTAGGTATTTGGTATTTAAAATTATCATTGTTATTGTACACGTTTATGCAGTTGTGTATTTTTTTATTAACTAACCTACAGTGTTAAATTTTTTATGCTTTATATTGTGAACATACAGACTTTATTTCTTTGTCAATAATAAGTATTGCAAGCACATCAGATGTAAACTACTACTGCATTCGACATAATGTATGCAAATCTGTAATAAAAGGAAAAGTAATATAAAAAGTGCAAAATGATATATTTAATATACACAAATTTCCAATCATATACAACAGTAGTGAAAAATGGAACATCATTCCCAATGTCTATACAATGGCAACTCATTCCATATATAAAATATGGCAACTCGTGCCCTATACAAAATATGGCAACTCGTGCCCTATACAAAATATGACAAATCGTGCCAAAATGCCACATCATGGCTAGTGTACATAGGAGGGTCTCTCAATCCTCTTGCCCACCCTCGGATCTCCCCAGGTGCACCTCCAAAATCGATCTTCCTCTTCTTCGAGCTAGAGGAATCTCGGTTCTTCTAGTCACTTCGACCACCTCCCCTTGGGCTCTAAAATGACAACAGTGAAATGTCAACTCCCACAGGAAATTATACAAGTATAAAACACAATTTAAAAATCAAAATTACGTTTTCAAATTTTAAATAGCTCACCTCAGACGAGACCGTAAGTGGTGAGCGGGCTACCCTCCTCCGTGATCCAAGTCTCTCAGCATTGCCACCCTGCAACATTTAAACAGTAAGATAAGTCATACCATTTACTGCCTATGTTAATTTTCATTAATATTTCACGAGATTTCCATAAACTAATCAATATCACCGTGAACACAACAGGATGGTCCTAGGTGCTGGCAGGTGGAGTAATTGGCTGGTCCTCAGGGGTGGCAGGTGGAGCAGTGGGATGGACAACTTGCCCTGATTCTAGGGTGGATGGCATAGTGGAGGATTTAGCCACATAGATGTTTTCTACAAAACTAGGGAGCACAGTGGGAGAGGGAATGGAATAGAGTGGGGGAAGTGGTGATGTACGATGCTAAACCCCAATTGGCTATAGAATGGAACGAGCCACCCTGGAAGAGGAAACAAGGGTGGTGGGGGAATATGGGGGAGGGGGCTAAGGTCTGGGATGGGGTGGAGGGATGGGTGAATGTGGATGGATGGTGTATCGTGGTCGGAGGGTGGAGGATGTAAACATGGGAAATTGCAAGGGAGGGGGTGGATGGTTGGGGTGGGGGGGAGTGCGTGAAGGCTGTGACGAAGAAGGGGGAGCTAGATGGAAGTGTGGTGGTGGATGGGAGGCAAGGGATGGATGGAACGGGGTGGGGAGGGATGCAGGGAAAGGGACATGTATTCCAAGGGCTACACCTAGCATATATGGTGGGAAAAAGGCAGTCGATGGAGAGATAGTGACACAGCCGTGCCTATGTACTCGGACCTAAATACATATTCATGGCCTCATATATTAGTACATAAAAAATATAACTATACAAATAAAATCCATCAAAATTGAAATTAAATTTATACTTTATTACAAGATACCTGCTCACGAGGGGATATGTTGATCCCCGGGGGGGATGGCTGGTTGCTCACTCTTGTAGACACCTGTTCATTTGCACAAAAATATTTAGATCCAATTACTAAATATTAACTACATTGGATGACAAAATTAACTACTAACATTAAATTTAATTACTAAAAGAAAAATACTTGTGTGTATGGTGTCGCGATGTCCTTTGCAGCTGCCATGGCTCCATCTAGGTTGAAGGAACCAACGTCCTCCCACCTGGGTGTTGGAGACTCAGCACTGAATAGTTGTACATTAAAAAAAAATAAAGTCATCAACATCTGATTCTAAGTTAAACTTATTAGAAATTATGATATTGCATAACGTATAATCAATACTTGAACATTAAATAAAACAATAACTAACCTGGTGTAGGTAGCTCTCTGTGCCATGCTCCTGCGTGGGAACATGGCATGGATGCCCACAATGAGAACAACAATGTGGCACTGGTCCCATCGAGCTGGATGGATCATCCTGGTTACCACCTGTAGTTGCTCTCCCTCGCCCACCACTAGTAGATTGTGCAGAAGTGTGTCTCTCGGGGTAGTCTTGCTCGCTCTGCGAGGACATAGCCACAAATGTGGTATGCCTAAGAAGGTGTCGTGTGGCACATCTAACAAACTCATGGATCTTATCTAGCCCGCTACCTAACCCATGGGGTTTGGCTCTCGCCTATGTGCAGGAGGTCCTCTGAGTGGGTTCCAGTGGGCGTGAGGTCAATCTTGGTCTAAGCCAAAACCGACGCCCTGGAAATCGGTGATGTCGAAGTAGTTCACCTGGAACCATAACACAAACTCAACCCATAGTATCCTGAGAAAATATTGTGGGACCTTGACATTGTTGCATGGAGGCTTGTCGAAAACCATGAACCATCTCTTCCTCCATTTTTCTCTCGATGGTTGGTAATTACACCAGTCCATGCAAACTCGCCTCTTCCTCACATCTGGAGGCTGTCCTATTATCGAATCTGTAAATTTTCTCCACAGTTGGGATTTTGTGATATTCAGGTTTTTTATATCCTATTTGGATATACCAGTGCCATAATGTTCTCTCATTCGCGCCCTATGTTCGCTCAAATTGGTTATCTCACTGTGGGAAATGTTTATTGTCTCTATTATGTTTTGTAGTGATGTGGTGAGGAAACGCGAGAGGGATCCTTAGTGTTCTTCAGTTCATCACTCAAAATTCGCAATTGGTTTGAATCCCCGTGTAATTCATCTTCGAGGTTTTATTCGTTTAATTCAGGGTTTTCTTCATTTAATTCAGGGTTTGGGTCCTCTAATTGGTTTGTTTCATTCCTTTCTTGGGATGGTTCATTGGTATTTGTCATTATGTTTAGGTGATTTGTAACTGCAATATCAAAATTTTCCCATTTCAATTCATTTTCAATTTTTTTTAATTCTGTATTTTTTTTCATGCTTTTATATGATTTATACGAACAACCTCCGCACTCCCACTTTGTAGTTGGCATTGTTGTAAAGCAGTTCCTTTTACCTATTTGTGGGCAATGGTTGGGCATGGATAAAATTATCTTATATTATTCCTTCAGTTGTTTTTGGACTCTAACAAAGTACTTTTTTATGGAAATGGTAAAACCAATATACTCTATGCTTGAAAGAAATTCATTGTTGGATCAGAACCATTAATGAGAAGAAAAAATCCCTTTAATCAATTGTGAATTTTCAGATGTTAAATATTTTCCAAAGGGAAAACATAATTCACACTTCTTGCAAAATATTTACTCTACAACAACATAGAAACACAAGGTGTCGTGATCCTACAAACAAAAGCAAACAAATCATGAAATACAAGGTTGCACTGAGGTGGAGTTTACAATGCATCAAAACAACTTATAAATATGAAATTCATCCAACCATGTTTGTTATATATATGGAAGGAAGCCTCTATGAGACCCACCATGCTTCCTACAAAGGATTTTTAAATGCACGTTCTTTTCCATATCGATTTTCCACATTAAATCATTGTTTTGAGTTTGTTTTCCCAGTCTCCAATCAAAACAGAATTATGCAAGCTTTGCAAATTACTCTTAAGTTACAAGCTGTACAACATGTTGAATGTTGTGTAACGGTTGAGTTCCATGTAAATGTTTCAAATTCACACAAAGATGTTACATGTTCAGCTCCAAGCAAGTATGATCGATATGTATGCAATATTCAATGAAAAGCACAAAACCAAAAACTAAAGTTAGTTCCCAAAAGTAATTGAACGATATTTGGAAATGTTTTGCATTATAATCCATCACAATCCATAATGGTTGAGCGGGAACCAAATAAAATCATGATAACTGGCTGGAGTTCCATGTTTGTTTATTGTTCAACTTAAATGCAAGTTTATTGCTAGGAATAACAAACCAATCTCATTTATAACAGATTCCAAATTTGGTAAGCCTCTATAGTCTGCAAGATTTTATTGGTTTCTACTTCACATATGTTGATGCAATCCAGAGGAAAATAGAAGATATAAGAGATGTTGCCACTTCTAAACTCCTTTCCCCTTTAATTATAGGTGGCAACATTGATTCCATAAGGAATGAACCCAACACCCAGGAACCAACAAATGCACCAAGTATGTATGAGTGCAACAATTAAAAAGTCAGTGACATGAATGCCCATAGTTCAGTAAGATAGTTTTTGAAAAATATAACAGATTTTCAGCCGAAAATCATGGAATACTCACCCATATAAGCAATCCCTTAAACTGTTCCTGAGCCTTGAATATATAAAATAGATGCTTTCTATGAGTGAAATAGATACCTAAAAAAGCACAGATAACATTAAGGCATCAATTATTATCAGATGTACTTAGCTACATAGAGTCTATACCTTCATTTGTTGACATCATGAAATACTATATACTCTGACTGATTATAGGCTTATCCAGATTCCAAAATAAGTAGTAAGCACTTTGCAAAATTGTTATAAAAAGTGCCACCAACAAAGGATGAAAAAATTCCATGCTTAGGTGGTTTTGTAGTTTTAATATAAGCTGTATTCCTTGAAGGATATAAATGGTAGAAATTTAGGCATAATCCATGGCCCATGGTTTCTATAACTGGGGATTTATTGGTTGAACTACAAGTTTGAGTCAAGGCATTAAAAATTTAACTACTTTCGTTGATATTTTGAAAAGAAGATATGGTTATGTAAATATTGATGATAAGTGTTCCTTGATGGAAGATTATACTACTCCATCACAAGATCCATTGGCACATGATGTTGCAGATTTGGAATAACTTATGGCAGCACTTCATGAAAACGCATTTGGTGGTCAAGATTCTAATGAAGACATTCAAACACCCACTACATCCTCATTTGAAGACAAGATTTTGGTAATATATCCTCCATTTCAAATGCCTGAATTTGATGATGGATTTTTTGATGATTTGAAGAGGATAAATGTTGCAGAAAAACCCTTGGAAGATCAAGAAATTGCAGATGGTTCCATTAAATTTTGTGATGGAGAAAGTGACCAACAAAAACACAATGATATTGACACTCTTTTATGGATTGATAGACATAGATGGGATAGTGATTGCTGGCATTTTCATGAAGATGACATATATAACACACATTGAGAAATTTTAGGGTTGAAGATTTAGAATTTATGTCTCTTGGTTTTGGATAGCCAAAGTATGTTCAACTATGCAATGCATTGTCTTCTATTGATGAACATCCATATATTTTCAGCAAATGGGGAAATCTATTGTTGCATAAGTAGGAAAATTATCATGAATTAATGGTCCATAAAGAAAATTTCCAACCATTTCTATCTTCAGCTAGAGTACCTTCTTTATACATTAAAAATCAACGCAAATGTGCATTTTCATGACTACCACATACTTAGGAGTCAGGATAGCAGAAGAAACAATCACTGATATGTGGTAGATATTTTCAGCCATCAAACCAAGGGGAACAAACACTATTTTCAAATCTGATTTATTTTTCTATATATGTAACTTTAATGCCTTTAACATGACTTTAATTTGATAGTAGCAATATTTGGGAACTAGGTAAGTGCCTCAAGTGCAATCCATTTGTCATGACCTAGAGTGCTCTACTAAGACATGCCTTTCAAATACACAATAGAAATATCAACTGTAACCTATCATGAACATCCATATGTTAGTGCATCATTAACACTAGGGTGTCATCACAATAACGAAGAAAAAAAATATAGCATGAAGGAACATAGGCCATACCAAAGCTCCATCAACTTGTAATCCCCGTTGGGAATGTGATAGAAATCACATTTGGAGACCGATACAAAATGGAGAGAAAATCCAACTTTGGGACATGTGCTCATCTCAAGAGTGCAAGAAAACCTTAGAATCTCACCATTACTTAATAAAAATTGTTATCCCAAAATATCAAAACCAAAAGACATATAGTTGGATGGATAACCTAAACATCCATGAACACCACATCACATCAAATCGTTTTTACATCAAGTTTGGGTTTACAACAAAAGAAACCATCGATGCAAAGTGAATTCTACTCTACTCTAAATGTCTCATAAGTTTATTTATCCTACTCTAATCTAAGCATCAAATGAAGCAAATATTAGGTGAAATCATAAACCCAATATAACCATGTTGTCATATCATAAAGGCCATGGCATATTCCCTTGTGCTTGGTCACCAACCAGAATAAGGATAGATCAAATGCCACATAAATACAAGCTAGAATATCCATTATATGTAAGCCAAAATATGAAATTTGCTTGTGGACAAGGCCAAGGGAAACAAAATTATTCCAAGAAAGGCATACACCATTACAAGGGTCCTCTATCCAAGCTTGGATAGGATTAATACAAGCATGTACATCATGGATCAACCTATCATCATCATAAATTATCCCCTCAATCAACAAGGGCTTAAGGGGTTCTTCAAATCTTCAAGACTTCTCAAGGAAATTCTCCACATTAGATGAGCATAAGATCAGACATGAGTTTTTAGACATAGAAAAAAATTAAGACTCAAATTCGGGGCTTGAAAATCTATGTAATGAAGCTCCAAACTAATATCTTGCTGCCCTATTTTGAATCATGATGTGTTATACTAGGTAGGAGTGCAATAAGATCTTCAATAATATTTTCATTCTTGTCTTCTTTTTCATCATGCGAATGCTAGAGAAACACCTTGAAAAAATATACAATTGAAGAAATTTTCTTGTTACGAGGATTTTTCATACCATTATAATGCATGATACTCCAAAATACACACAAATAATCTCATCAATTCTTCCTAATCAATAATGTTAAAATCAGCCACAAATTTGATGAAGGATGCAATGCATAGGATGTCCAAATCATCATACCCTTGAAATTATTAAGTATAATTAAAAAATACATCATATCCCTCATTTGGAAATCCAGGGATACCCGAAAAATCAAGTTGAGGAAATTTATTTTCAATCAAAGGGCCATGATTTTTAACTTCAAAATCCATTTCTTTACTTCAAAATGAGAGTACAAATCTAAATATGCACCATTATCATACCTTATATCAAACCAAAATGATGTGTGGAGTTAGTAAGATGAGCCTTTAAAGTGCCTTCAAGATGTTGCATGTGTTCACCTCTACACACAACAATGCCTTCAAAAATTTGCAAAGGAGTCACCATGTGAGAACAAAAATCTTCAATAATAATCCTCTCACAAAATATCATGAAACTGTCTTTAAATTTATGAGAAATTTAATTTTATCCTCGTCAATGGCACCAAAAATATTACATCTCCAACTTGCATGTATGATTAAAGTCTAAATTAATATCTATACTAGCTAAGGGGAACTCAACAGGGGAGGGAAATGTCACCACACCAACCCTCTTCACACTTTTGGTTGGTTGTTTTGAAGCTCAACGGGGACTTCCCTAAGATAGGATTTTTAGGGCTATAAGGAATGAAGCACAAGGTGATGTGAAGAGTAGCTCTAGCAAAACATTTGTCTTTTCTATAGTATAGGGTAAAAGAGGATATGGAAGGACAAGAGAGATCATTGCAGTCACTAGTGCTAAGCCAATAAATGACAAATGGAGTCAAAGAATCACCAACTAGGAGGGCCTTGCTTAATATGTCACTGAGAGAGTAGAATTGCATGAGATAACACAAACTCTACTAGGTGAAGTTGAAGGTGAATTAAGGTTTACAAGGGAAGGATTGTGATGAAGAATATCATTACTTTCGAGCTCTTGAGGTCAAATAAAAATTTAAGGATGAAATAGAGACCAAACCCCTTTCTTCCATCAAGGTAGTAATACCCTTTCAATGGCCCAAGCAAAAGCATAAAAATGATAATGTCAACATCCTGATACAACTTACAAATATGAAGCTCCAAGCAAGATTAAATAACCATACATGAACAATAAGGGAACCATTACAAGAAGATTAGCTCGAAGAATGGATATATCCATTAAGATAAAGAGAGAGAGAACTTCAAAAAACCAACCGTGAAGAATGAATGAGAGAGACAACTCTTATATAGGTTGTAGCTCTATCTCATTTCACTATATAATATTAATAAAGTAGGATAAAATATTGGATCTATCCTAGGGTGAGGTAAAAAAAACAAAATACTCCAACAAACCCTATCAAACTTTAACAGTATCCATTAAATGAGGTATAAAATATCTTATGTTTTTAACAATTCTGGCCATAAAACGAAATATGAAAAGATGCAAATTTGCAGTTATAAATAATTTTTCTTTAAAGCAACTACAATTTAAAATTATGTCATGATATTGCATCATTGCTCTTACTCGTGTCCTATAAATACACATATGTTGTCGATACTTATAATTTCGTGGAACGAATTTCCTTGATTTGTGGAGCTTGACAATGTCTACATTTGCTTTACCTTTCAAAACATCTTTCAACATACTACAAATATTTTCTTGTTGCAATAATTTCATGTTAGGACCCCTCAAATAAATATTTTCTTGTTTATGAAAATAACAAAATGAAGTTAAAAAATACAGTCTCAGTAGTTTGTCTCAATGAAGAAAAAAAAAATTAATAATGAACATTTTATGTTTGATGAACGTTTTAATTTAATAATGTAAATTACAATAATAATATTCAAGTAAAATAATGGGTAATAAGAGTTCACCTGAGGAAACATGGAGAACACCAAAACAAAGTATATAAAACCACCGATCACATCAAAACACCATTTTTTCAAAAAATTTCAAAATTTTTTCCAAGACTATCTGTAACAAGTTCCAAGGGATGAGTAAAATAGCAATAGTAAAATTTCAACACTACAATTATATACACCAGAAGAAATTTTATAAGTCATGGAATACATGCTATGACAATAATGCTCCAAAGAAATAATTGTGGGAAATAGATAATTCCTTACCATTCATTGAGATCCTCTCTGTTTCAAGAANGCCCCCCCCCCCCCCCCCCCCTCACATCACTCTCAATTCCCCATACCCAAAGCATGTACTTGAAAAAAAAATTACGTGCAAATTCATGGAGATTTCATCATAAACAAACATTTATGAGTCATTCAATAAAAACTAGCATTCATTAAAACATTCATTCATTCAGTCAAGAAATTCATTAAATAAAAGATAACATTCATTCATTTGGTAAACACATTCATTCAATAAAATCTAACATTCATTAAACCATTCATTAAACCATTCATTCATTCAGTTGCCAAAAAACCATGCACGACATTATATTATCAAAAATAATAACACAATATTTATTGAGTCACTTTTTTCTAAATTTTCTTCTCTTTACAAAAGCAACAAGAAGCACATCTTCTGGAATTTGTCGTGATGTCTTCCTAGTAAACTTCTCTCCACGTGTATTTTGCGGCAAGGGGTTTGGATTTGTCGCAATAATGTGAAAATGTTGTATACATATAGTTTGTTTTTATAATTACAAGTATTTCATTTAAAAAAAACATTAAAAAGGTGTTTTTTACCTGTTGTGGCCACATCATGTTCTTCAAATTCCTGTTCAGGCTCAATATGTACAGTGTGACCCTCTACATGTTCTATAATTGAAATATGGAGAAGTACAATTAATGTTCACCATTTGCAATGCTATATATAAAATTGTAGCATATGAATAAATTCATTACCAGGATTCGAAGCATGATCTTCGATTGGTTGTTGTCTATCATCAACATTAAGGGGATCATTACTTTCCTGCTCAAAACAGAATCATTATTTTATGTCAATTATTTATAACGAATAGATTGCACAAGAAATAAATATTCATTAAACTATATAAATTTTATATACATGTGCACCAAATGGATCACCAGAAGACCATGTTTTCCCATAAAATATTTTTCGGTGTTCAACAACAGCTTCAAATCCGTGCTGGAAGCCAATTTTCAAGTCTTCATCAGTGGGCACTTCTTTGAATCGATCGGACTACATATTTGCATAACATAATTAATTTTACATTTTGCGGTGCATTAAAACTAAAATAATTCTGAATTTATTATTTGGGTGCATTATCGGGTTTTCGATACTTACAATTAGTGCAGCTTAATTCAAATAACCACCAGGACCAAGCTTGTGTTGACAATTTTTTTCTATTCTTTCCTTTGTGGCCTTTGATGTGTGATAGCCTATGCAAGTGTTGAAATACGCTAGATGTTCCAAATTCGATATAAAAATTAATAATAATAAGGGTTAGGATTACATTGTGTAAAGTATTGCATACCTCCCTATTCTTGGTGATAACTTTCCTTCTTTTCTCAGAGCCCTCTCCTTTGCATCTTCCACTAGGTCTTTCCACTCCCTTCCTGGAATAATATGAGGGCGCTCATACCTAGGGTTCCTTTCTAGGTGAACCCTATATTGTTATCATACAATATTCATATGTTTTCCATCCTTCTTTAGTACCATGACTTGATCGAACATGCCAACCAACCGATTAGTCATCTCATCCTTTAAATTTTTTATTTGTCTATCCCACCTTGTATGGATGGTGGGACCGAATATTTCCAAGAATAAATAATTTAGATGTTTATAAAAAATATCATTTCCTGCAAAATGATCATGCCATCATTATTTGAAAAAAATGTTTTATCGGTATATTACAATCAAATTACAAACACTAACTTGAACAATGTATAATTACCTGGGATCTTCTCTATCTTTATTGGAACGAGCTCTTCGTCCACCAAAAATGTTATCTGTATTGTACCCGTGCTAGTGACATGGGAATATCTAGGAAATAATTCTTCAACATTATAAATACTAGCAGGCTCTACATCCACCCCTTTTTCTACACGATTTGGTGTGCGTCAGTCACCAGCGGGTGCACTGTCTACTGGCCTCGGGGGTGTCGCAGAATGTGTTATCGACTGTTCAATCGACAACAATGGTACATGATTCGGTGTATGTGGATTTTTTTGCTCATGTGATGACTGATCTCCACGAGCATCATTGGGCCCAACACCTCCTTTCCCACTAATGTGTGGTCGCAGAAAATCTTGTAAATACAAACCATATTTTATAATTTCACTATCATATAAAAGTGAAAATTATAAAGTTCTAAATGAATTTATATTATGATACAATATTATGCAACTTACTTGCAAGGCATGATATCTCTTTACCAACACTTCAACCTTGGATTTAATATCGTCTGTATGCGGAATAATGGATAGCAGACGAAGGATATCCACATTAATTTTTTTCAACGTATTTTCTATCACCTTAACCGGTTCTAGAGAAGAACCAATGTCATCAGCGTTCAATAACTCTTGCACATCAAAATATATTGATTGTTGTGATGTTGTTTCATACACCGAATCATTGGTCTGCAACAAAAACATATAAAACATTACTGATGTGTTAAAGCAATAGACTGAGGAAAAAAGTATATTAACAAAACATATCTATCATGACAGATTCCTAAAATTACAACCAGTTTTACCTAATGCCTGGATGAGGGTGTCGTCTTATCCACAGCTGGGCACTTTCCCTAATCATTCACCTAGAAAAAAAGAAGTAGAAAACATTATCATAATGAAACCAATATACACATAAAAAATACATTATGTTGCATATTAAATTTGTACAATGGAATCGATGTATACCTTCCACGTCGAGGCAGGTCTAATATCATCTACTGCAAGGTAGGTGCCTCTCATAGAAACCTGCATAAAAAACATAGAAAACATTACCTAACAAAACCAAAATACTCACTAAAACAATATAATAACAAAACATTTTGACGTATTTAAATTGTACAATTACAATAAGGTTTAAATGTTTCCCCGAGGTTGTTGTCGTCTGATCAACTGACAGGTGGTTTCCCCGATCAACACTCTACGACACATATAGATAACATTATATAAATCAAACGAATATACTCATGAAAAAACACAAAAAAACTATTTTTTTTCACATTATATTTGTACTATTACAAAGATGTATACCTGTTGCCTTGAGGAAGTTATACTCCTCTGACTAGTTGCTGGGGAGATGCCCTGATCACTACCCTGCAAAATAAATATAGAAAATTTAAACAAAATTATAATAATTTACTAACAAAAAATCCTTAAGAGGTTAAATTAATTAATAAAAGGTTGGGTAGCTTGTTTGATGTACCACTTCCATAGTAACCGTGTTTGTATCTACTCGATTCAAATTGTAATTAATAAGCAACTCTTCTCCTGCAACTATTGATTTAATGGCACATACAAATACATGGTTTCCTTCACACCCCTGAAATATGCAATTAGGTTGCTTAAGTGTAGACTCTGGTTGTGTACTATTTATAACCCCGTAATTTTCCCAGTGGCCTTTGGCTTTTCATCAATGTACAACGTTGCTCATTTATTTTGATATTTGTCTTTTAGCTATAAATAATTTGATGACAACCCATATCTATGCATACTTAATGTATATTGGACCATGCACATCCAATATTTGTAGTTGTAAGAGGATCCAACATACTTCATCAATTCTATACTTCTTTCGTAACCGACCTTTATGCCATCCATGCAAAACAACCCCAATCCATGTAATGACGACAATGCAAATCGATATATCCTCTCGTTCACACAAAATCCATGTTTAGTTGAGGAATATCCCTAGGTACCCATTGTTTCACTATATTTTTGTACCTTAAGGTCACCTCGATGTCGTCTATTGTCTCATCATCATAAAAACATGACCCCCCTTTAGCAAGAAAAAATTCATGTGTTTATGAAATTTTCTTTTGATCTTCTGACATCTAGTTGATATAGCCCTTGTAGACTTATTGGATGTCTCACTTTCCTCTAGCCTTCCTAAATTGCCCTCGCTCGAGGAAGATAGTTATGAAAAATACCTGTTTGGTTCTACTTACACCATGGGAAAAAAGTTCAAATAGGACCTTGTTGCGTATGCATACTTCATATAAGAAAATTACAAGGAATTAAGGCATGCATTTTCCACTATCATCATACATAGTTAGAATTTCTCCCCCAATATTGAAAATGCATATCTTTACCAAGGTGTATCGTAAAGGTGGACAAACAACCCATTTTACCCATAGAGCCACCAAGAACAATGACTTTATTCTTTTCTCTCTCTCAAGTTATATTGTCACATATATTTTTATCATCATTGTATAAGAAGGAGTAAATAACAAAAGTAGATCTAGAAAAGTACTGTTGTAATAAATTCATACATAATTTTCATCTCTTTCAACATTAACGCTCCACTTTTCACTGCGTTAAAGTTGGTCCCTGTGATGAGTTATCAATTCCAATGTACATAACATAAACAATTGAAAAACTTACAATGAAGTTTAACTAATGGATAGTAATTAAAGAACAATAATAATACTAGATAGATCTGGTTTGGATATTTCTTATACTCAGGCATGATTTTGAGTCATCTCTTGTCACTGTAAGGACAAGTAGTCAGAAGACGTACCTTCAGAGAGAGAGAGAGAGAGAGAGTTATAGTGTTGATGTTTTAGGTTAACATTTCACAGTTGAAGCTCACGGGTTAGAGATCACGGTTTACAATTCACAACACAATTCTAGAAGCCCTAGAAGAAGTACCACATCTTCATGCGTCCGAAAAATATAGGATCTATACTTCTTTCATGCCAAGATACTCCAAGAGGGAAGTTATGAACATAATGTATAAACTTGGCATGTATTCGAGAATGGTCACTAAGGAAACCCTAGGTTTTAGGGTGGTTACCATAATAAAACATAAAATAAAGTTGAGTACACTTAGATTAGGGTACCAAAGGTCATGTGGTACCTCTCCTAGGTCTTCTAGAATGGTCACTTTCATGTAGGAAAGGGTCAGATGGAGGTGTGGGTAGAAGTTTGCAGCTATGGTAGTGTTAATTACATATGTAAAAGTTGAAGAGGGAACACCCAACACAATCCTATCTAGGTGTGGATTGGTGAGCCACACTACCCTCAACTTCTTTAGTGTTGATCATGTTCCTAAAAATTTCATACCAAATTTCTTCCTATCCATTTTCTTTTGAGTCTAGGTCATCCATATTGAGTCTATATTGATAGCTAAATTATTTATCCTTATTGCCATAGGGCAGTTGATATTGCCAAACTTATTGATGATTTTGCGAAGGGACAAATCCAGGGAACAAGTAGCAAGGTATTTTTGAAAACCATGATGTTGATATTGAAAATATTAAAAATATTGTCACACCTGAAATTGGTGGACAAAGGCCCAAGACACAAGCCACTAATAAATTAAGATTCAATATGAAAGATGCCATGATTATTAGATTTAAGGAAAACGTTGTAGTTGGTGTTGAGGATTCTTCTGATTAAGAAGATAGTGAATCCATAAGGGCATAACAAATGGAGTGGAAACTTTTCATAATTATAGGACCCTAATAAGGTCATTGTTAAAAATTATTATTCTCTACCCAAAAATTGTTGACATTCTTAATTAATTGGAAGGGGGGGAACTTTTCTAAGAATGACCTTCCTTTAGGATATCACCAAGTTCATATGGAACCTACAAATGTATGGAAAATACATTTAAAGACTAATTTTGGTACTTATTAGTGGTTGGTAATTCCCTTTCATGAGATTACCAATTTCCCTAGTACCTTCATCTAGACCATGAATGGAATCTTCTTCCTACATCTCGATCAATTTGTCATTTTTTATATAGATAACCTCCTAGAAATTGAACTTGATCCAATCATTTATATCACATCCAGACAACTTGGGACCTTCATTGTCAACATAAATTGTAGGAAAGAACGACGAATTCATTCGTTGGAAAAACTTTTGTACAATACCTAGGTATTGTGATTGATGGAAAAATAGTCCACAAATATATATGGATAAAGTCTATTTTTTGAAGGACTAAACCACACCTATCAACACTCAATGCCTAGAGATTTTCTTGGGAGCCATTAATTTATATAAGAAATTTATTTTCTACTACTCCCACATTGCTCGCCCACTTACTCTTGCCAACAATCGCACGAGTCTCCATTGGAATCCTAAAGCAAAACAATAATTTCAAAGGTTGTAGTATCCTCTCTTCTAATCCCTAATGCTTACTCTACCAAACTTCTAATAATCTTACCACATCAAGATAAAAATTTCAGAATATTCCAATTAATAAAGAATATCAACAATTTTTGGGTATAGGATAATAATTTTTAACAGTGACCTTATTAGGGTCCTATAATTATGCAAAGTTTCCATTCTTGTTGTCTTTCTTAAAGGATGTCATTAGATTCAACATATTATCCAATATAAATAATTGATTCCTAGGTTGAAGATAGTCATTAACTTTGGTTAGGTGTCTTGGGTTAATGGTGTATTAAATTGGTACACTATGGATCAACTTGATTAAAACTTAGATTGTATATCTACAAAAGGTTCTACCCACCTATTATTTGGAATAATGATCGAGATTTTCAAATTTTGATAATCCTATTTCAATTTCAAAACTTCCATTTTCCTTATTGAGGCTAATGTGAATTCTTTCCATCCATGGTTAGATGAGTAATTTTAATCTTTTTCCCTTTGATGTCTATAATTGAGAAATTACATTTGCTAAAAATATCACCAATTTTAATGTTAAAATGTTCCAATGTTACTATAACTCATCTTTGTTTCATCATGTCCCATAAATATGAAGCATTTTATGGTTGTGAGATAGAATTGACTAGGTTTATTCCAGAAATATGTAGATATAAGGCTGGTGTTGACACCGTGATCCACAGTTGCATGCAATACCTTGATTTTAATAACCCTTGTTTTCATCCCTAGAATAGGAATGCGAATATAATGATGAAATGGATATACTACATACATACATGAATATAATTGTATATTTGGTTATAATATGAAAACTCTACTAGCTAGAAATGAAGATGGATTAAATAAAGATGGGGCAATGTGGCTTCACTAGTTGGGGAAGTGAAAATGGTATTATAGAATATTTTATAGAATTAGAGAGGAAAACCTTAGCTAGTGATATATCCTAAATTCCTTGAACCCTTTATTCCTTGAAGCATCTACTACAACAGCTCGGCGGAAGGGTAAAGGCTACTAGCAGCAGCATACCCGAGTTACTGAGCAGCCGAAGGGCCGCCTCAATGGAAAATTCGAGGGTGAAACTAGGGAGAACAAGAGGGATATGGAAATATGGAAAGGCATACTAGGGGATAATTAACATGGCACACATATACACTCATCCCTCTACATGGATTCATGTGGAACAATTCTCAATTTTTATTTTTCCTTTGTATCAATGATCATAATAAATTGTTCTTCAATGATCATAAAAATGTATAAATGTGGGTAGGCTCAAATACATAAAATGTTTAATAGTCTCTCAAAAACGTTTCCTTACTCACTCTTCCTTCCCTGACTACTGATCCCTATGTGTTTCCTATCCGAAGCCATAAGCTACTTGGAAGGAAATACTATTACCTTACTATAAAGGAAGGGTTCTTAACTTGTCGGTGAAGTTTACTTTCCTTATCTAGGAATGTGTTCTATACTAAAGTATATTTTTGTCAGAAGTAGAGCTAGTGGTAGTATGGATTATAACCAAGTAGTGATAGCGACAGCATATGCTTTTCAATTTCAAAACCACCTAATGCTTGAGAAGTCTAAAGGACCAAGCAATTCATCCCATTCTTTGCAAGAAAGAGCCATACTTCCAATATGAAATTCACACATAAAATTCATACCTTTTATAACAATGCCATGTGGTGGAGTCGCCAAGGAAATCCTTCAAAAATCAAATGCTTTCAAACTTTTTGAGGTTGACCAAAAAACCCAATGATGCCTTTCAAAATATGCAAGGAATAAGGGCTTTGCCCCTTCATGAAGCCACCATATGAGCAATAGTTATTAATAAAATTGCACTCGTAGACGTTGCGCGTAGCAAGACTACAAATATCTAGAAAATGGACTTCTACCCCAACAATGGCACTAAAATGTTACCACACAAACTAGCATCTTAAGATTGAAGCCCTAAATGTTCGTGCATACACTTTTAGGTTTTTCTAGTTCTTATCTATTTCAATTTTTCAACTGTAGTTAGGGAAAGAAAATGTTTTAGTGCTCAGGTGAACTTCTTCCATAACAGGCCC